>PVJI01004911.1:0-103057 GCA_004026765.1 Micronycteris hirsuta
TTTTGTTGGTAATTTCTTTTGTTGTGCAGAAGCTTCTTAGTTTGATATAGTCCAATTTATTTATTTTGTTTTTACTGCCCTTGCCTTCAGTGTCAAAATCATAAAATCCACTTTAAGACCAAGTTTAGAAACTATGTTTTCTTACACATAATTTATTGTTTTTATGTCTTATATTTAGGTCTTTGATCCATTCTGAATTAATTTTTGTGTATGGGGACAAACATAGTCTAGTTTCATTCTTTTGCATGTGGCTTTGCACTTTTCCCAGCACTGTTTATTGAAGAGGCTTTCTTTTCTCTGTTGTATGTTTCTGGTTCCTTTGTCAAAAATTATTTTCCCATATATGTGTGAGTTTATTTCTGGGCTATCAATTCTGTTTAATTGGTCTTCATGTTTGTTTTTCTGCCAACACCATGCTGTTTTGATTATCATATACCACATCTGTTAGAATGGCTATGATCAATAGAACAAGTAACGACAAGTGACAGGTTGTGAAGAAAAAGAAACTCTCAGTCACTGATGGTGGGAATGTAGAGTGTTATACTCACTATGGAAAACAGTATGGAGGCTCCTCAAAAAATTAAGGATAGAGTTACCATATGAGGCAGCAACCCCTTTACTAGGTATCTACTAAAAAAAAATGAAAACGTTTATTCTCAAAGATATGTGCATCCCATGATCAAGACATGGAAACAACCAAAGTGCCCTTTGATAGATGACTGGATAAAGAAAATGTGATATCTAATGAAATGCTACTCAGCCATAAGACAAAATGAAATACTACATAAATGGATCTTGAGACTATCACGCTAACACAGACAGGTAAGTCAGAGAGAGTGAGTCAAGAACCATACGTTTCCACTCATATGTGGGATATAAGACTGAAAGCAATAATGAACAAACAAGAAAAACAAACAATATGGACACAGACAACAGTGTGGTGGTTACCAGAGGGAAGGGGGAGGGGCGCTACTGAAGGATGAAGGGGGTCAAATGCATGGTGACAGAAGAAGATCTGACTCTGGGTGGTGGGCACACAATGCAACACACAGATGGCGCGTCATAGAGTTGTGCACTCGGAACCTATGAAAAGAGACAATACCTATATAATCTTTTAAACAATGTCACCCTCGTGAATTTGATGAAAAATTAAGGAGTAAATAGGGATTCTGGGCATCAAAATTACAAGTAAACTGCAGAACAGCCACCACCGAGAAACACCTGAAGACTAGCCTAACAGAAACCCTGTTTTATTACGGACGGATATACAGAAGTCACATGGGGATTGGCAGGTGGGCCGGAGATCGGAACTGGCTGGTCCCACACATGTGTGGCAGTTTAAAAACAGGAGGGATACCTCAGCTGCAGAGGTGCCCCCTGAGGCGTGAGGTTCTCAGCTTCACACCAATCTCCCCAGCCAAGGGTTTCAGCTCCAGGAAGAGAAGTCCCCATGAAATCCGGTTTGAAAACTAGTGAAGACTGGGGCTGAGTGCGATGGAGGATGGCTGCAGAAGTGACAGCCCTTTTTCTTGAAGAGCCCTCACACAGACCTGTCTGCTGACAGCTTTACAGACTCTGACCTCCAGTGCTGAGGCAGCAGCTCAAAAAGCACCAGGGACATACTGAAAAGAATTGAATTGTGTGACTTCAGGCATGGGCTCGAGGGGCAGTTCTCTCAACCATTTTGTTTTTTTGTTGAGCCCTCACCCCACACAGCCTGCCGGCAAAAGCAAGCATCAAGTCTGAGTCTCTATCAACCTGGGAAGTACTGTTGGCCCTGCCCTGGTCATCCCTTAGACCCCCACCCAATTTTCAGGCCCACCTAAGCTGCTTCCAGGAGCTTTTCCACACAAACAGGCAGTCTCAGCTTGTCTACAAAATTTCTTAATACCTCTCAAAGTTCACAAACCCCAAACTCATAGCATCTGGCCCCTATGTGACTCATACTTCTTGGTAAATGACCCCAAGTGGAGCACTAGTGGCAGCTGGCCTCAGTTCCTAGTTTTGCCTCTCCCAGGCATCTCAAAGCTGAGCACCAGTGGAAACCATCTGTAGGTCACTTTGTAGTTCATAACAGGCAGCAGGGGCTGGGCACAGGCCTGCGCCAAAGCCCCGCTCAAGAGGCCCTAGAAGCAGCATGCCTGGTATACAGCTTCACCTGCACCAGAGCCCCACCTAACCACATCGACCGATGACACATGCAAAGAACCACCTTAGCAAGCACCAGAGCCCAGCAAACGCAAATCCTGTCCTATGGGCTCAGCCCCTGCACAATAGCCCTCATTGCCAGTCCTCAAAGGCAATAAGACTGAGGCACAGTCCCTCCCACTGACATGCCAACAGTAATCAAGTTTCAATTTAAACCGGAAAGCACATACGACCCACACAAGGAACACACCTGAAGCACGCAGCTCAGGTGACAAAGGGAGACTGTCCCACTGGGCATCAAAGGACACCTGACACAAAAGGCTACTGTACCAAACCAGAAGACGTGCCAGATCTACCTAATACAAAGCGACAAACAAAGCAAGGAAGCCAAAATTGGGAGGCAAAGAAACGTGCCCCAATTGAAAGAACAGAATAAATCTGCAGAAAAAGAACTAAATGAAATGGAGGCAAGCAAGTTACCAGATACAGAATTCAAAATGATGTAACTTAAAAAAAGAATAAATTCAGTGAGAACTATAACAAAGAAAGGAGAAACATAAAAAAGAGATAGAAAACATTTTAGCTTTTATATTCATTTCTGAATGGTTTACCAGTCGAAAATGAATATAAAAGCTAAAATGAAGAACACATTAGAAGGAATGAGAAGCTTATTAGACAAAGCAGAGGATCAAATCAGCAATTTGGAAGACAAGGTAGTGAAAAACACCCAATCAGAAGAACAAAGAGATAAAAAAAAAGATGAATAGTTAGTTTAAGGGGCCTCTAGGACAAAACATCAAGTGTACCACACTTGCATTATAGGGGTACCAGAAGGAAAAGAGAGAAAGCAAGTGACTGAAAAACCTATTTGAAGAAATAATTATAAAATGATATCTCTCAGGAGATGACCAAATGACATTAAATAAAATAATGCATATTACATACAAAAATTAATAATGACTGAAAACTTCCTTAAACTGGTGAAGAAAATATATAAATCCAAAAAGTTCAGACTCTCATACAAGATGAACTCAGAGAAGCCCCCACCAAGACACTTCATAATTAAAATACCACAGTTTAAAGTCAAAGAAAACTTTAGAAGCAACAAGAGAAGAGCAGTCACTTATCTACAAGAGTCCTTCCCAAAGACTATCAGCTGATTTCTCAACACAAACTTTGCAGGGGATAGGCAGAGGAAATATATAAAGTGATGAAAAGCAAGGACCTATGAGCAAGATTACTCTACTCAGCAAAGCTATCATTATAATTGAATGACAGATAAATAAGCTTCCCAGACAAGAGAAAGGTAAAGGGGCTTATTATAACTCACCAAACCAGTATTATAAGAAATATTAAAGAGATTTCTTTAAGAGAAAGAAGAAACAATAAATAAAACATAATAACTACGAACACTTCATTACTTTAAATATAAATTAATTAAATCTCCAATCCAAAGCCATGATGTGGCTGAATGGAGAAGAAAATAAGAACAATACCGTTTGGGGGAAAAGTAGGCATACAGTTGTTCTTATGGAAAATAACACAATAATTAATAAATAATAATGTAACAATAAACTGTGTTTTGCAAACTCAACTGCAAACCTACTTTTGCTCCACCCTGTGTGCTGCTTATCTGTCTCTAAGACACCCACTTCAGACTGAAAGACACATACAGACTGCAAGTAAAGGGGTGGAAAAAGATATTTTATGCAAATTGAAATTTTAAAAAATTAGGTAGCGTACTTGTATCAGACAAAATGGACTTTAAAACAAAGTCTATAAGGCCCGGCTGGTGTAGCTCAGTGGATTGAGCACGGGCTGGGAACCAAAAGGTCCTGGTTTGATTCCCAGTCGGGGCACATGCCTGGGTTGCAGGCCAGGTCCCCAGTGAGGGCCATGTGAGAGGCAACCATACATTGCTCTTTCTCCCTCCCTTCTCCTCTCTCTAAAAATAAATAAATAAATAAATAAATAAATAAAATCTTAAAAAAAATAAAACAAAGTCTATAAGAAGAGACAAAGAAGAACCCAGCAATTCCTCCTGTGGGTATTTATCTGAAGAAACCCAAAACACTATGCATAATTTGAAAACACATATGCATTTCTAGTTCATTGCAGCATTACATACAATAGCCATGATGTGGAAGCAACCTAAGTGTCAATGTATAGACAAATGGATAAAGAAGGTGCAGTACATGTATGCAATGAAATATTATTACTTAGTCATGAAAATGTGTGAAATATTGCCATTTGTGAATACATGGAGGGAACTAGAGGATGTTATGCTAAGTGAAATAAGTCAGACAGAGGAAAACAAATACCATATAATTTTACTTATATGTGGAATCTAAAAAAACAAAATAAACAACAACAAAAAGAAACTCATTGATACAGAGAATATTTTGATGGTTGACAAATGGGAAGATGACTGGGGATATCAGTGAAAAAAAAAGAGGAAGGTATTAAGATGTATAAATTGTCAGTTATAAAAATAGTCATGGGGATAAAATTACATCATAGGAAATACAGTCAATAATATTGTAATAATCATGCATGGTGTCAGATGGGTACTAACTTTGACCTAATAAGCCCCTTTACCTTTTTCTTGTCTGGGAAGCTATCTGTTAGTTAGGTAGGTACCTAAGCTAGCATAATTTTTTATGACAACTGTGATTAAAAATAAAATAATTTAAAGAATTTAAATTAAAAAAATTAAAAGACAATAAATAAATAAATATGAACTCTATAAGTCCTGTGAACCTAATTGGGTTTCTTGTAATAATGGCAGTTTTACTTCTGTGTCAATCTTTTACTTATTTTTTTTCTTGTCTCATCCTGTTAACTTGTTATTGTAGTATAATTTTTAATAGAAATAGTCTTTTCTCAATCTCGGGAGTAAAGTTATCAATATTCTACCATTAACCACAAATTGCTTTCCAGGTTAAAACCCTGAGAGCATTTTCTAGTTGTTCATCCTATTTAAAAATTCTGAACTCAAGTTTTATTTTCTCAGTTCCATGAAGCTGCTACCAATCTGCCTCGGTGGCTTTGGAGACCACTGCCTTGGTCCATTTAATCAGTACATGTCAATGCGAACATAGCTACTGAATGGCATGATCATTTTTCTGAGCCTAAATATTAGGCTCTCAAGTTCAGATGCCTTTGAAAATCAGAATTCTAAATGCTGTATCCTGAGTCCTGTGAAATTTATATTATTTATACTGTTTTTTCTGCAACAGATGCTTGTTCGATGAGCATGTTCAACTAGAAAGGATGATTTCTCACTTCAGTTAGTATTTGCCTCTGCAGATTTGGGTCCTTAAGGCCTGACTGCCATAGCAATCCCCCAATTCCTTACAGATATTATTTCAAAATGTTATTTTCTTTATCTAGATAACCTCATCAAGAACATTGGCCTACTGACTTGAACAGACACTTCTCCAAGGAGGACATACAGAGGGTCCAGAGACATATGAAAAGATGCTCAGTATTGCTAGCTATCAGAGAGATGCAAATTAAAACCACAATGAGATAGTATCTCACACTGGTCAGAATGGCCATCATAAACAAAGCAACAAACAATAAGTGTTGGAGAGGTTGCAGAGAAAAGGGAACCCTAGCACACTGTTGGTGGGAATGCAGACTGGTGCAGCCACTATGGAATACAGTATGGAATTTCTTCAGAAAACTGAAAATGGAACTGCCTTTTGACCCAGCAATTCCCCTGCTAGGATTATATCCTAAGAACCTTGAAACATCAATCCAAAAGAACCTATGTGACACGGGGTAGATCGGACCTGCCGATACCAGTGGGTGACCGTGACCCAATGCGTGTATGAACCTCATACCGAGACACGCGGGGAGAGAGAGACCGGGGCCACGTGGCTGATTCCTCCCATCTCAGGAAAAAACCTCGTGGCTTGCCCGGCCAGGGTTTTTATCAGGGGCTAATTTATATTGGATTGATTATTCATGGGATTAAGCAGAACAGGTAGGATTACTCATAGCAAGGCATCAGGATGTAGATTCAGGTCCGGTGGCAGACAGGACCAGGTTAAAGTAATATGCAGGGGTCAGCAAGCCAGAATTTTTTAAGATACATCTTTGCCAAATTCCTATTAGAGAATTCCCATCCCACAGACATGATCCACACTTGCTCACACAGGAATCACACGGAGCTGTGCTCAAAACGTGTAAATTCTCAGGACTGCATGTTTACACACGTGTGGAAATCACTGCCACACCTATGCACCCCAATGTTCATAACAGCGCAATTTACAATAGCCAAGTGCTGGAAGCAACCCAAGTGCCCATCAGTAAATAAGTGAATCAAAAAACTATGGTACATTTACACAGTGGAATTCTATGCAGCAGAGCGAAAGAAGGAGTTTATACCCTTTGCTACAGCATGGATGGAACTGGAGAGCATTATGCTAAATGAAATAAGCCAGGCTGTGAAAGACAAATACCATAGGATCTTACCATTAACAGGAACCTAACTGACAAAATGAACAAGCTAGCAAAGCATAGCCAAATTGAGAACAGGCTGATAGCGACCAGAGGGGAGAGGGGAGGTGATAGTGGGAGAAAAGGGTAAAGGGTTTACAGGAACAATCATAAAAGACGTATGGACAACAACAAGGTGGGGTGGATACAGGGGAGGGAGTTGGGGAGGGCTGAGGTGGTGGAGAGGGTTGGGGGGAAAAGGCACAAAACTGTATTTGAACAACAATAAAAAAAAATTTCCAAATTTAACAAAAAAGTAACATTGGCCTACTAAAGTCAAATTATTATAAAATATTTGTGTAACCAAAAGGAAAATATTTACTTTATTTTTTATTATGTTTTTAAAGATTTTATTTATTTTTTTTTTTTAGCGAGGGGAAGGGAGGGAGAAAGACAGAGAGAGAAACATCAATGTGTGGTTGCCTCTCATGTGGCCCCTACTGGGGACCTGGCCCACAACCCAGGCATGTGCCCTGACTGGGAATCGAACCTGCGACCCTTTGGTTTGCAGCACATGCTCAATCCACTGAGCTACGCCAGCCAGGGCTGAAAATATTTACTTTTTATTGTTGTATTTATTCATTATAACTTAATGCTATTAATAATTTTTCAACATGCTTATAATTTCCTTTTAATAATTTTATTATCCAAAGTTCTCAAAGGTCAAATACTCCTTTTCTCTTTTTCCTGCTATATCTTTTTAATTGTTGATTCTTCAATTGTGTGGTTTTAATTTTAGATTATGAGCATAATTCTAGTATTATTGTAGTTTATGTTTAATCACAGGAAATGCTAGATAATGTTGGATTAAATTATCCAATTAGATTTTTTTTCTGTCTGGACTCAGTACCTCACTGGCTCGGAAAAACTCATTAATACTTCAGCTTGCATTTTCAAGCACTCAATATATTCTATAATTCAAATAGCAAAGGCCAGTCTAACTTATGAAAGTTTTCCTGACATCTCCTTGCTTTGGTGAATTTTGTTTCTAGTCCACCCTTTCAATGAGGTTATAGCCTTTAGAAGAACCTGGCTATACAAACGACCCGCTTTGTAATTCTCTCTTAATATGCAGGCTCATTGTCAAAGCCCTTTTCTTATCTATTCATGGGCAGTGAAACACAAAGCTTATTTCCTTCATTCCTCAACACACACATTCCTGGTACTTCTGGGACTTCAGCAGAATTGTTTCATTTGATAATGTTCTTTATTTTTTCATGTACTACTGCTCCACAATTAATTAAAAAGTTACTATTTAACTTCATTCCTATATTTTTGATACTTTACTCTGAGTTTACATATACATTAACATTTTATTTTGATATTCTGACCTTCATTAGAACTAAGACAGTGTCCAAGTCCCTACAAAGTACCAAAAATAATTGTTCCAAGGTCATGTCTATTACACACATTAAATAAATGGTTGATAGTACAACCAATATATTCATATCTCATGCTGAAAGGACTTTCAGACCCGGCTGGTGTAGCTCAGTAGATTGAGCGTGGGCTGGGAACCAGAGGGCTCCAGTTCGATTCCCAGTCGGGGCACATGCCTGGGTTGTGGGCCAGGTCCCCAGTGAGGGCCATGTGAGAGGCAAGTACACATTGCTCTTTCTCCCTCCCTTCTCCTCTCTCTGAAAATAAATAAATAAAATCTTTAAAAAAAAAAGGACTTTCAGTGATTCAGCACCATGCCATCACACAGAGTGAAGTAACCACAGTGGATCTTGTAGAACTGGAAATGAATTGACCAACATACCACAAATCAGATTACCTCCACAGTAGCTTGGAAATTCTATGAATTCCCATATTTAAGAAATGCACGCTGGGTTAAATTGAATATGAGTAAATGGAGATGTATCCCTGATAAAATTTACTTTTTGCAGTAGCCAGAAACTTTCTTGCTGTTGAAATTTAAATTAAATATCTAATTTGTATTAACAAGTAAAATAATTTAAACTATTAAAGAAAGAACCATGAGAATCGCATACAATTTCAGAAGAAAGTCAAGCATCAGAAGAGACAGCTTTCAAATGGAATACTGTACTGAGAAAGAGTTCTTTCCGCAGCAGAGTGAAGTCAGCAAGGCTGCCCATGACTATACTTTATCACAAAACACAGACTTGCATGGCTGAGAAAGATAGTGCTTCAATGCCAGAGAGAAGCCGCGTGGCGAGCTTGGCAGCACAGCGAGCACTGTCAGCAAGAACGCAGACAAGCAGTGTGGCAGCCCATTCACTTCCATGGGGGAATGGATAAATAGCGAGGGACTAAAAATAGACAATGTCATGTTTTCTATTAATTGAAAATAAAATGATGCCTCTCTTCCCATTTCCTTTTCATGAATATTAATCACTTCATGCTATTTTAAAAATCGGAGCTGCACCAAAATATCTATGGTAAATTATAAACGAAGGTCATAATTTTCTCTATTTGCATTATTTAAAATTAAAGTTGAAAAACATGTTTTTATATCATCTGTGTCATTCTAAATCAATTCATCTATGTCCATACAAACACATGTACCCATTAAATATTTCATATCTATTTCAGTTGTAAAAATTATTACATACTTTAAAATCTGCCATTTTAAATATAATTTTATTAAGATAATTAATTAGATACATACACCACTGAGAAAATTCTCAATTATAATGTCCTTTCCCAAATGAGAAATGGATTTTTAAGGAGAGAAAATTGATTTCAAATACTGTCATTTCTTTTTGTTTTTCAAAAATGTTACTTTATTTACCTCTCCTAATGAAATAGGAAAGGAAAAAACACAATTATTATTATTGATGATATTAAACAGATAAAACTTATGTCAGTGTACATTAAAGTTATGTAAGGATATATTTTCAAGAATCCTAGTAAGTTCTAATTGAAGTGGTTTTAAAAAGAACAATTTTAGTATCTTTAACATGTTTATGATTATTTCAGTAGTATTTTCATATCTGGAAAGCTTACAGTAAAAGTCGTGCCTGAAATAAATTATGACAGATCATAATGCTAGACATTTTAACTACATCATTAAAAGATGATACAAAATTAAATAATTATCATTTCACAATGCAAGTCTTTCTAATATATTACCAAAACACTCTACAAGGATCATAAAACAAAAATCCCAGGACACAGAATATGAGATTTTTGTCTTGCAAAGTGGCCTGTATCATTTTGCTCTATATTTGCCATTATTAGTTTCCCATACAGACACATTATAGGCTAAAAATAAAAACATGAGTTGGATCATGTACTATACTGACAATCCTGGCAGAAAAATATCTACAATCTGACTTACATTAAGTCATAGGTTCTCTATTACTAAAGTCCGTAGCTGTTTTCATTTTAAATCATACTCTCTCTGGCCAGAGATAGCTCGTATTACAATGATTTTTTTCAGAGTCTCTCTAAATAGAGTCACTTTATATCGTGGCTTTGTTAAGGAGAAGAATCGCCTCAATATTCAGTGGACTGACAGCCAATCTCCTTGATTGCCTTCCCTTGTAGGTGCCTTTACTTGATCTCGTGTACTTGTAGCCTTAACTGACCACGTGACTGAGTTCGAGTTTCATGGGATCAAGCAGTCACCACTTAGGAGTAAGAATATAGAGAAACCAAAGAAGCGAATGCATCTTTACCTGAAAACCAATTTTATTAATATCTCATTTGCTTTACAGGCTAAAGATACATTTTCTCCTCCTTCACAAAACACATTTATCTAGAGTAGATTTTGAGGTGTCACATAACTATGGTAGTTGTCAGAAACTGACCTGTTTTTTCCACATATGAAACTGACATGTTGACAATAGTGATGATAATGAATATGCAGAATTGATTGAGCTAACTGTAAAAGACCAAAGCCAATAATACAAATATTAGCTAATCTGAGTTAAAGTATGGGCTAGTTGCATTATCTTATTGAATCTTTAATTACTCCCATTTTACAGTTGAAGGTACTGAAAATTAGAGCTACTATAAGTACATCGCCCAATGTCATACAGCTGGTAAATGGAAGAGCTACAATTCAAATGCAGGCATCCTGAGCTAGCTCGTGATGTCCACCCTTAAGCTATACACTGGTTCGAAAAATAGGTGATTTAACCAGGGCTAGGCCACGCTTCTCAGAGGTGATGAAATGCTGGTGATAGATGCAAGTAGTGGAGAGAATACTGTGTGATAAATAAGGGCCCCCACTAGAGAAGCAGAAAATTATAGGGCAATTAAGAGAGTAGCCAATAAAGTCAATGAATTTAAAGAATTTTGTTGAGATCTCTGAAAGTGAGGTATAGAGGTATGAAACAAATTGATGAATTGAAGAGCTTATTAGAGCTGAATAAAAACAGTCACAAGTAAAATGCTATCGAATGATGAACGGTGCCAATAAAACAGCCTCAAGGAAAGGCTGTGTAAACAGAGGTCGCCCTCCTGGGCTTTGAGAAGAATCATCCGTCTGAGTAGAAGAAAACACCAACATAACAATCATTATTTTAAAACAAAATGTTATAGTCTTTTAAGTTATTCATGCTCTTTAGTTATATTCACTGCCTGGTATGAAATAATAAATCCACAAATTTTATTTACAGAGTGACAAAATTATCCATCTGTATTTATATGCAAAAAGGTGATAGAGAAGCAATTTTATTATCTTATAAATACTGCAATTAACCTTCAAATCATAGTGCTTATTTAAATTGGCAATAAGAAATAAGCAAAAATTGCCAATAGTTCAATTTAATTAACCCTAATTAAATTTTGGCATGTCATTAAATGTAATTACACTACATTTTTTCATGGGGTTATACTTTATAATGCATTAAATATTATTATTAGTTGAGGGCATTTTATCCTCAGTAAATAAACTGATATTTATTTATGGTGCTTTTATGAGTTAAATTAAACAACTACTAAATCTTTTCTAATATAATTTATTTGGGTGAGTTAAAAATTTGTATAGTGATATATCTCCAATGACAGAAACATTATATAAAGAAATATTTATGTTATCAAACATAATCAAGTTTGTTTCTCAAATAACTGAATTATCTAAGCACTTGAGAATCCTGCAGCTTTCCCAAATCTAATTCAATCTTACAGATATTAGGCTTTTTATTGCTGTTCCCCATGACCTCTCTCCCCAATGAGTTGGTATGTATGTACTGTAGGCCAGCAGAGATTAAATAGTTTAAAAAATGTTTAAACTCCCTGAATTAAATTATGCTTGTATTTTTAGAACAAGCAATATTTCATTTTTACAATTTTACTCTACTGTCATCAATTCCCTATGAAGTTAACCATAGCTTGGTTGAAACTTATTTACTCTCTGTATGACATAAAGCATTGTCTCCTTCCTAAGGAAATTAAGAATATTTAAATTTTGAGATTGGGCAAGGAGGAAATTGTTCTGATCACAAATATGGTACCAAATCAACCATAATGTTCAATTTGTTAATCCATTTGAGCTAAGCCATGGAAAATCCTAGTTAAAATGCAAATGCTTTTTTGGTAAAAGAATATTTTAGACTTAACAGTAATAACAACATTTCTTAAAATATTTTATTTATTTATTTTTAAAGAGAGGGGAAGGGAGAGAAAAAGAGAGGGAGAGAAACATCAATGTGTGATTGCCCCTCACACGCCCCCTACTGGGGACCTGGCCCACAACCCAGGCATGTTCCCTGACTGAGAATCGAACTGGTGACCCTTTGGTTTCCAGACAGGCACTCAATCCGCTAACCCACACCTGCCAGGGCAAAACATTCTTTTTGACCAACTTTATACTAGCACCTTGCAAATCAAAATATCACTATCTACACTTAATGGACTAGGAGAAAAAGGTCAACTTTTAAACAAAACTTAAAAAATAAAGGTTCATTCAACGTGGCATCTCTCTCCAATCAGCTACACAGCCTCTCTTAACTTAAGGGCATCAAGGTACTCTATGTATTAGCATTAGTTGCAAATACTTCCCTATTCAAATAGATTCAATTCAGTTCAATTATTTTCATATTTATAAGTTATCATAAATATTTTTAAATATAAAATATACCAAAAGTACAGCGAAGCATAGAGCAGGAAGTGATTCACTTGGTCTGAGGGCAGGGTCAAGAGAGTGTTTAAAGTCCACTTTTAGAAAGTAAGTCAAATTTGGGGTACAGAAGAGGAACCACACTCTGGTAAAGAAAATATTTATGGTAATAAAGTAATAGTACTCAGTACTAATTATTGGAAATGAGTAAAGAACAGGCAAGAATCTATCAGAATATAACATGCCTCCAACAAGGGAGTCTCAAGTAGTGAGGATACTTTATAAGAGGAGTTGGTAAAATATGGCCCACAGGCCTAATCTAGCTTGTGACTTGTTTTTGTATTGACCATGAGATAAGTAGGATTTTTACATTTATGAAGGCTGTCTAAAAATCAAAGAACCGAGACGGTCTATGGCTCCAAATGTCTAAAATATTTACTCTCTGGTCTTTTACATATAAAGCTTGTCAAATTCTGCTTTATTATAAGAGTAAGGGCATGAAGGGAATCAGTGAGGGAATAGAACCAAAGGATAAAGGAAAGTAAAAATGAAAAAAAGTGCCCTGGCTTGTGTGTCTCAGTGGGTCGAATGCCGCCTGCTCACCAAAGGGTCTCTGGGTCAATTCTCAGTCAGGGCACATGCCTGGGTTGTAGGCCCAGTAGGGAGCGTGTGAGGGGCAACCACACATTGACGTTTCCCTTCCTCGCTTTCTCCCTCACTTCCCCTTTCTATAAAAATAAATTTAAAAAATATATTTTTAAAAAGTTTTAGAAACAAGAATGAAAAATATAAAATTCAGGAAAAGTGTCCTAAGTAATGCTAAGGGTAAAATTAACCTATTTAGTAAATGTGTCTTGAAAAGCAGGGATAAAAGAATACAAATAGTTATAAACATTAGTTTAATTAAGACAAAGGGAGATGCAAAAGAGCAAAGCAAATAGCATTATGTATTTTTTTGCATCAAAATTTTATTTACTTTTTATTATGTCACTAATTCTCTAAATGTTACTTCTTATTTGAGCCATAGACATATCCAGTCAATTGCCCATTTCATATTTACACCAATGCATACATTCCATATGTCCAAACTAGTAATTACACTATTCACCAGCCACTCCCCAGGCACCCTCCACTGTTTAACACAGGTAGTGCTAGTTGGTACATTAAAAATGTCCTCAACAGTTACTTCTCCATTTGCCTACATTCTTAAACAATCACCAAATTCCACTGATTTTACCTGTTAATATATTTTATTAAATTTATTGGGGTGACATTGTTTAATAGAATTATATAGGTTTCAAGTGCACATTCCTATGATACTAGATTTGTATATTACACTGTGTGCTCACCACCCAAGTTCAAACAACCTCCTGTCATCATATATTAGACTCCCCTCCATGCTCCACCCCCTCACACCCTTTCCTCTGGCAACCACCATGTTGTTGTGTCCATGAGTTTCAGTTTTATATCCCACATATTAGTGAAATCATATGGTTCTTAGCTCTTTCTGACTGACTGACTTCGCACAGTACAATGTTCTCCAGGTTCATCCATGTTGTCACAAACAGCAGTATTTTGTCTTTCCTTACAGGTGAGTAGTATTCCGTAGTGAAGGGGTGTCAGACTCATTTTCACCGGGGGCCACATCAGCCTGGCAGTTGCCTTCAAAGGGCCGAATGTAATTTAGGACTGTATACATGTAACTACTCCTTAACAGTTAAGCGAGAGCTCGGTGCTACGGCTAGGTAGAAACAAGGTGCAGGGCTGGATAAAACAAGGTGGAGGGCCGGATTTGGCCTTTGGGCCTTGTGTTTGCCATCTGTGCCATAGTGGATATAAGGTGTGTCTGGAAAAATTCCAGCCATTGTTAACATAATGAGAACATTTTATGCAACAACAATGTAATCTGGCAGCCAAGGACAGTGAATTAGAATGTGCATGCATGAACGATGATGACTTCACTGCGCTAGTCGGTGGTAGATGCCATTGAATGAGCATGTGTACTGTGTGACCATCACATTCAAAATGACTGAGTAGAGCAATGAATCTGCATCAAATTTTGCATTAAGCTTGAACATTCCTTTGTGGAAACTATTCAGGTAATTCAGAAGGCCACAGCTCTGGGCAGCTGGTGATTGGCAGCTTTATCATGACAATACACATGTCTCGTGCGGAGGTTTTTGGTGAAACATCAAATCACTCTTGTGACTCAGCCCCCTACAGCCCAGGTTTGGCGCCTTGTGACTCCTGGCTTTTACCTTTGAAAGATAAGAGATTTCAGACCATCAATGAGATTCAGGAAAATATGACTGGATAGCTGATGGTGATTGAAAGAACTGTGTGAGGTCCCAGGCACATATTTTGAAGGGGACAGAGGCATCATTGTCCTTTGTACAACGTTTCTTGTGTCTTATATCTTCTTCAAGAAATGTGTCTATTTATCATATTACATGGCTGGATACTTTCTGGGCAGACTTCTCACATGTGTCACATCTTCTGTATCCAATCCTCTATCAAAGGACACTTTGGTTGTCTCCATGTGTTGGCCACTGTGAAAGATGTTGTAGTATACATAGGGGTGCATATGTCGTTGTGAATGCATGTTTCTGAGTTTTTCAGGTAGAAGTCCAGGAGAGAGATTGCTGGGTCATATGGTAACTCTATTCTCAATTTTTTGAGGAACCACTAGACTGTTTTCCATAATGGCTGTGCTAGTCTACATTCCAACTGGCAGTGAATGAGGGTTGTCTTTTCTCCACAACCTCCCCAACACATGTACAAAAGTTAATTTAAAGTGGATCAAAGTCCTAAATATAAGATCTGAAACAATATATTACACAGAATAAAACATAGGTACTAAACTTATAAACTTTGGTTATAGAAAAGTCTTCATGAATTTGACCCCAGAGGCAGAATTAAATGAATGGGACTATATCAAATTAAAAAGCTTTTGCAGAGCAAAAGAAACTGACAGCAAAACAAAGAGACAACCGAATTAGAGATGATATTTTTCAAGCAACAACTCTGACAAAGGTTTCATATACAAAATACATAAAAAACACATAAACTCAACACCAAATAAATAAACAATCCAATTGAAAAATGGGCAAAGCGCCCAGACAGACACCTCTCCCAAGAAGACATTCAAACGGTGAACAGATATGTGAAAAAATAATTAAACTCACTACTATTAGGGAGATATAAATTAAAACTACCATGAGATACCACCCCACACCTGTTAGAATAGCTATTATCAATAAGACAAGTAAAAACCTGTTAATATTTTTCAAATCAATTTACATCTCTTCATCTCCTCAACTATGTTCTTAGACAAACAGAAAAATCTTATCTTGGTCATTGTATTTACCTCTTACATAGCATTTCTGTTTGTTTTCACTCATGTACTCTCCAGCCATTTGCAAAAAAACAAACAAAAAAAACCAGAAAATTGAATCTCTAAAAAAAGGACTTATATTAAGAATATATAAAGAAATCTCAAAACTCAATTCTAAGAAAACAACCTAGTTAAAAAGATCAAATTATTTGAATAGTCCATTCCCAATAAAAGATATCAAGCTGGCAAATAAGTCACCTTCTTTCTTTGTATTTACATGGTCTTTCCTCTGTGTTTCTCTGTCTTAAATATGTCTTCTTGTAAAAACACCAGTCATATTTGATTAGGGCCCATATATATGACCATATTTAACTGAATTACCTTTTTAAAGACTTTATCCCCAATGTAGTTACATTCTGATATATTGGGGGCTAGGATCTCAACATATGAATTTGGGGCAGTGAATGCAATTCAGCCCATAACAGCGGAGAATCAATTTCAAAGGGAGAGGGAACTAAAACCTCTAAGACTCATGCATGGCAGAGGTTATGTGATTGGATACAACAATCAGAATCACACTGTAGAGTTTAGAGTGGTAAATTTTACTTTATGTATAATGTGCCTTTGAAAGCTAAAAGTAAATGAGAAATCAAACTTCATAATTTTACTACTTTGGGTTAAGGTTTACTATATACTAAAATAAAGATTCTTCTGAGAAAAAAATTAAATTTAGTTTAAAAAAATTGTTATTTAGACTGACAGATTATACCTATACTTCCCCCCAACTCTCTCTCTCCAAAGTTTATTATAGTACCATTCATTCCAATTTTATTGTCTCACTATGAAAATTTAACTTTCTCATTGACAGTTAATATGGTTCTTTTAGTGAAGCCAGTACTTCCTGATATTCAATCACCTGGCAATGTACATGGCAGCTGATTGGCTTGGAAAAATCAGGAGTTTTTCTTTTCTTCTTTCTTTGTTTAAGAAAACCCCAATATTTCTTTTATTTACCCCCTGCTATTTTGACATTTAAAATTTTATAATGTACAAAGCTTTCTTACAAAGTGAAATAGATTATAAATTCATTTTTTAATGGAATGAAAGTCAAGGAAGTCAGGGGAGAAAATTCTGAAACTCAGTTCATTTAGTGAAAGGAATTAAAAGTATAATAAAATGTTTTAAAACTTCAATGAGTTGCTATCATTCTTTTTTGTTGGAGAGGGTATTTTTATTTGTTCTCTAACAAGAATATAATCATATTTATACAGATATTTTATTTTGTTTTAATTCTAATACCAATGCTTACAGATAGGTATATATATATATATATATATATATATATATATATATATATATATATATTTAAATATTACCATTTCCTCTCTTGTTGACAAGAAAGGAAAAAGAAGGAAGGAATGAAAAAAGTTGGTTTAATTTTACTAAATATTAATCTTATTTTAACATTATACAAAAAGAAAAAAATCTAATCATTTAAAAAATGTATATAAAGATTCAACACTTTGTAAATCTATGCTAGTATTAAAATTATTATTCATTACTACTAATATATATTTTTTGAATTTATTTATTTATTATTATCAGAGAGACAGAAAGGTAGGGAGAAAGAGAGGGAGAGAAACAGCAATGTATGATTGCCCCTCACATGGCCCTCACTGGGGACCTGGCCTGCAACCCAGGCATGTGCCCTGATGGGGAATCGAACCGGGACACTTTGGTTCCCAGCCCGTGCTCAATCCACTGAGCTACACCAGCCAGGGCTTCATTACTACTAATATTTTTAAAGAATTACAAATAATTTTAGTATATTGTTTCAATGGAAAAAGTTGAAAATATTACCATTGCAATGATGACTATTGCTAAACTTTGCATCATGGCAGAAAATAACAATATTTAAAGTAAACAATGGCATGCATTTTTGCTTTAAGAGAGAAAATGTAACCAATAACGCTACTTGTAGGGGAAAAAAAAGAAATGCAAGTTAGAATATAAATGAGGCTTTCTTAAGTCTCATGTTTTTCTAGTGCCTAGATTTCTTGGGCAAAGTTTGTACATTGAAAGAAAGAAATTGACTAAAATCAAGTCAAATCTACACTACTAGAAATAAACAGAATTTCTTCTATTTTGGTTTACCTCTAATCCCTCTTTGTATTTAGTTCCTATCACAATACATAAAAGGCACTTAGAAAATGCTCACTACACACTGACTAAATGGACACACAGTTTGTGACTTGCAGCAGTTGTGATTCCAGGGCTTCCAGTGTAGGGAGTCATTTGGTAGCAAAACAAAAATGTACTTTTTCTATACTTCTGTAGATTATTGTTTTTTACGAGCTTAGTAACTACAAGTCCAACAGAATTAACTTTCATTTAAGAGCTGGGTAAATATCTCTGGGAGGTTTTACAAACAGATCACTCCCTCGTGTTCCCAACGTTGAGGTCATCAAGCATTCCAGCACCGGCACGAGAGTCAGGAAAACCCTCAGGGCAGCCTTCCATCATCAGTCCATGGCACAACTGACAAAAATCTACAAGACAGCGTTCCACTGTCAACGTTTCCCTGCCTGCACTCCTTCTGAGGCCCTGTTACTAGAACTCCCGCATTGTTTTACTCGGCCAAGGTTCTCACTTTGATTTTATTTGACTTATTTTTTATTTTTTGTTAAAGTATATTTAACCCATTCCACTTTGATTTCAATTATCAGTAGGGCTCTTTTTCCCTATTATGGGTTGGACTATACTGATACTCTTTTTCTTAGCTACATGAGCTATGCATACATCTATTTTCTGGTAACACACACCACTTTCCTGGAAACATGGACTAGTTCCTCTCTTTTTACAATGAAACTGCTTCGCACTTTCTTCTTCTGTATGCCCCAGCTCTCCTATATGGCATGCCCCCAAATTTAGCCATATTTCTTACATTATTACACTTAGACAATGTCTACTCATGGGTTTCTTTCAAAATTCAAGGACTGGAACTATCAGAACAGGGACTGGGAGCTTAGAAAGCAATAAAATGGGAGAACTAGAAATTGGGTATGTTGATGAACATGAAACTGATGCTGATAAATAATTCACTAGCATATTACAGGAGGAAGTTCATTTGTTAAGAGAGAGAGCCCAGAATCTAGCAATGTGTTTACAAGCAGTTCAGAGATCTCTAACCAGATTTTAGTGTCCAGAAAAAAAAAGTTTATAAGGGATGTGCTTCAATAAAGAGACATGAAATGGAGGATTCTTAAAAGGAATCTAGGAGCAAATACCACAAAGCGGTCCAGACTGATATAACACCGGGGTCTTATCCACAGGAAAAAGAGCTAAGTCACTGCGCAGAGTAGGGAAACAGACTATAGTCTGTATGGATTAGTAACAGAAAAGAAATCCCTTGTTTCATATAAAATAAGAAGCTAGGAGAGTTAGTCTCCTCAGTAACATTCACCCATACATTCCTAGAGAGGTAATTTAAACTATTGTAATAGAATAAGGGTATACTATAAAACTTTAAAATAGCTGCATCTTCCTTTATTAAGATCATTTAAAATTATTTCCAAATGTTCTTCCATATATACCAATAAATTTTTTACTGAGTCATATGTTTTTATTAAGTAAAGAAAGAATACAGGGAGTTTCTATTTAGGCAATATCTTGACAACCAATTAAGATTTTATTAACTGTAGCTAAATCTATCAATTTCTCTTAAATTCTTCTCCAAGTTGCAACCCCTACATCCCCAAAAGTTCTAAAAGATAGAAAGATGGTTACTTTAGGATGATCACTTATATATGTTTGTATAATGTGTGCCCTTCCATACCTATGTCTATGATTCCTTTGGAATATATTTTTCTCTGAATAGATAACTGTAAGATGTACCAAATCAGTGTTCACGAAACATCTTTTTTTGTGTCATCGATGATTGCAGGGGGTGGGAGGTATATGGGGGCTAAATGGTAGTGGAAAAAAACACAATAAAAATGTAAAAAAAAAACATTTCCTCAACAGACTAGAGAATCCAGCAATAAAGCCAATACTGTAAGGACAAAGGAGGCAAGAACATACAATGGGGTAAAGATGGTCTATTCAATAAATGGTGCTAAGAAAAGACAGATATATGCCAAAAATGAAGCTAAATGTTCTTCTTACACCATATACAAGAAAAAACTCAAAATGGATTAAAGACAATGTAAGACTCAAGATCAAAAAACCCCTAGAAAAAAAAAAGACATAGTAAAATTTCTGACATTTCTTTTAGCAATCTTTTTTCTGACTTATCTCCTCAGGCAAGGGAAACAAGAGAAAAAAAATAAACAAAAGGGACTACTCAAATGAAAATGTTTTTGCACAGCAAAGAAAACCATCAACAAAACTAAGAGACAACGTACTAAATGGTAGAAAATATTCGCCATTGATACATATGATAAGGGGTTAATATACACAATTTATAAAGAACTCATAAATGCTCACTCATAAAAACACAATCCAACTAAGAAATGTACAGAGGACCTGACTAGAGACTTCTTCAAAGAGGACATATAGAAGGCCAATAAACATATTAAAAGATCGATGTCACTTATTGTCAGAGAAAGGCAATTAAAACCACAATGAGCCCGGGCTCTATGACTCAGTTGGTTGGATACACCTTGTTCCATACACCAATATGTTACAAGTTAGATTCCTGGTTGGGCACATACCTAGACTGCAGATTCAATCCCAGCTTGAGTTGCATGCAGGGGGTTGGGGAGCAGCCAATGGATGTTCCTTTCTCACATTGATTCCCCCCCCTCCCCGCACACACACTCTCCTTTCCTCCCTTCCTCGCTCTGTAAAATCAATAAAAAAACATATCCTTGAGCAGCAGTCCCCAACCTTTTTGTCACCAAGGACTGGTTCCATGGAAGACAATCTTTCTGTGGGCCAGGCTAGAGGGGAGGGTTTTGGGATGATTGGAGGGCATTACATTCACACTCACCTCCAGCTGTGTGGTCTGGTTCCTAACACACCTAGACTGGTACTGGTCCAACAACTGGAGGTTGGAGACCCCTGTCCTTGAGTGAGGATTTTTTAAAAATTCACTTTTTTTTTCAAATCCACAATGAGATATCATTTCATACCTGTCACAATGCTATTATCAAAAATCCCACAAACAACAGATGTTGGTGAGAATATAGACAAAAGGGATTCCTCATGCACTATTGGTGGAAATGCAGATTGGTACAGTCACTGTAGAAAATACCATGAAATTCCCTCAAAAATTAAAAATGTATCTGACTATGACCCAGTGATTCTTCTTCTGGAGATTTATCCAAAGAAACCTAGTAGAAATTCAAAATAATATATGTACCCCCATGTTCTTTGCAGCATTATTTACAATAGCCAAGATATAGAAGCAACCCAAGTGCCCATCAATAGACAATTGACTGAAAGAGCAGTGGTGCATATATACAATGGAATATTGCTTGGCCTTTAAAAAGAATGAAGTCTTACCATTTGCTACAACATGGATAGACCTAGAGGGAATTATGCTCAGTGAAATAAGTTAGTCAGAGAAAGACAAAAACATATGATTTCACTTACATGTGAAGTATAAAGAACGAAATAAATGAACAAACAAAATTGCAACAAACTAATAGACATGGAGAGCACTATTAGTTGCTAGGGGTAGGGTGGTTGAGAGGACTGGGTGAAATAGGTGCAGGAATTCAGCAGTACAGATTGGTAGTTACAGAATAGTGATAGGATGTAAGTAAAGCATAGGGAATACAGTCAATAACACTTCAGTAACTATATATGGTTCCATTTAGGGTACTGGAAATGTCAATGGGAACACTCTGTAAAGCATACAACTGTCTAATCACTAAGCTGTATATCTGAAACGATACAAAATAACATTAAGGGATAAAATATTTCTGAAATTAAAGCTACTAAATACATGTAAAGAAAACATAGAAAATTAATATTTAATATGCCTGTGTGCAAATATTATTAATTTCTTAGTCACTGAAGAGTATGATTAAAAAAGATTTGTCTTTGTGTGTGTTATTACTTTTTTTTTGGTGTCTGTGCAACTATTTCTTGCACAGTTTATGTGTGTATATGTGACATTTGTGCAACTCACTACACTTTTTAAGGATACTCTTTCAAATAATACAATGTTTCTAATATTTAGTTCCTCTACCTGAAAGGTAAAGTAAATTGCATCCAAACTATCCAGGAGTATAAATTCCTGACTCTATATAACTGTTCTTAAATAATTTCTGTCAAACAAGTATTAGAAGTGAGTTAACCATTTATGTCAATAAAATGTTATTATGAAATATAAAAGTTACATAGAACTTTACACAAAATAGTTTATTTTCTCAAAAGATTGTTTGAGTTGGAATTTTTTTTTAAGATTTTATTTACTTTTAGAGAGAGGGGAAGGGAGAAAGAGAGGGAGAGAAACAGCAATGTATGGTTGCCTCTCACATGGCCCTCACTAGGGACCCAGCCCACAACCCAGGCATGTGCCCCGACTGGGAATCGAACCGGGACCCTTTGATTCCCAGCCCGCACTCAATCCACTGAGCTACACCAGCCAGGGCTGAGTTGGAATTTTTAATATCATTACACTAATTATACAATATTGTTATAATTTTTGTTCTATAGTAAAATTGATTTAAAGTTAAATTTTAATTATATTTTATTACAAATGCATTCATTTTAGATTTTGCTATTTATAAGCACTTCATTCAGTCTGAAATTTCAGATGATATGACTTCATATGAGTTTAATACATAATTTTAATACATATGCTTTTTTTAGTAACACTTACTTGATAATCACCTGATTTCCTTACTGATGTAGCTATCTATACTTGAAAGATACAAGTTTCTCTGATTATCTGAAAATCATTATTACATATTTTATTTTTTTAAATTATTGTATACTCCATAAAATATTTTCTGTGAGAGCAATACTAATGAAAGTATTACTATACTGAGCATCTGTTAAATATATTTTAGTAAATAGTAAAGAATCTTAACTCAGGTGATACTCAGAAAAAAAAAATGTCCTTAGAGATTAAGAATCTACTAGTGTGTGCATAAACTGATCCAACATTTCTGTGACTATCTTTTTGGGGGTAATACCATTTCTATATATGCATCATTTAAAAAATAAAATTTGCATATACGTATCTATGGACAATTGTTGATAATAAATGGATTGGAAACATTTTAAATGTTCATCAAAATGTAAATAGTTAATTAAATGATAGTACATTGAAATGCTAATATTATGCAGCCATCATCATTGCTAAAGATGTGTGTGTTTAGAAATAGTATTATGAGTGTGTGTGAGTGTGTGTGGAGTAAGATAGATGAACAAATTATTTTGATAACCAATATGAGCCTGTTGGTTATATATAAGTCATCAGTAAGTGGTTATATTTTGTATTCAAAATATAGGAAAAGTAGGCCATTTCTGGAGATTATCTCTGAAATAAGAGCTGATATTAAAAAAGCATATCAACCCGGCTGGTGTAGCTCAGTGGACTGAGCACAGGCTGGCAACCAGAGGGTCCCGGTTCTATTCCCAGTCGGGGCACATGCCTGGGTTGTGGGCCAGGTCCCTGGTGGGGGTCATGTGAAAGGCAACCATACATTGCTCTTTCTCCCTCCCTTCTCCTCTCTCTAAAAATAAATAATAAAATCTTAAAAAAAAATATCACAGTTAAGAAGCACAAAAAACTTCTTCTTGGTAACACACCCTAGGTCTTCTGTAGCGTTTATTGCTTTTGTTATTCAACAGCTCCTTCATCCCTAAAGGAAATCAGATATCGGAATTTGAAAGAAATCTGTTACTACTTATTCTTTTTTTTAAAGATTTTATTTATTTATTTTTTAGACAGAAGGGAATAGAGGGAGAAAGAGAGGGAGAGAAACATCAATATGTGGTTGCATCTCACGTGGCTCCCCTGGGGACCTGGCCTGCAATCCAGGCATGTGCCCTGACTGGGAATCTAACCAGCGACCCTCTGATTCACAGCCTGCGCTCAATCCACTGAACTACACCAGCCAGGCTATTGCTACTTATTCTATCTAAACACAGAGTCCTTCCAGAGTTCTCAGGTATGTTAAATACTATTACCAGCTCTTATTTCTCTCTCACTCTCTCTCCTGCACATTTTCTGTTTACTAAAACTACAATTACTTTTTGACTTCTGTGTTGTCTTATATATCTATCTGAGATAGCACCAAACCACGAAATTTTCTTCTTTGCCCCTTTTATTTGAATTTCTCTAGGGAAAGTATCTGATTGGGGTAAAAATCACCATGCAGTATGCTGTTTTCACAAGACATCTTACCATCACAATGATCAGTCAAGAAAGGCCTGACTTCATTCAACTTTTGATCTCTGTCTCTCAAAGTTGTATTCAAACAATTAGGGCCCATGAGGTGCAATCATGGCAAAAAACTTTATTTTTATTCTACCATATTCTTTAAAACTATTGTGTAGGAACCTCCTCTGTCCTGGGTAAACCTTGGGCAAATCTCATGATTTTCCAGAATCCTCTTAAATGATAGAGAATTCTAAATTACTCATGTCAGAAAACACAGCCTTGATTTAGAAATATTTTAGTGTGAATGTCAATTATTACTCAACACTTTGGTCTAAATTGAAGTCTTTTGTTTTTCTTCCTTTAATTAGTGCATGCAGGTTAGAGGCAAGTCAAAAAGAGCAAATAGTTGGACTCTTGCTGTCTTCATTTGCTACTCACTAACTGTTGCTTCTGACCCCTCCAGAGTCATAGCAAAAGTAAGAAAGGTGGGGGTATAGAAAAATTCCTACCTCATGGCTACTTTCATGAAAGAGCTTAACACATTCTTTACTTGGCAAATATTTAAAATTTATGCCTTGTCCCATGTACCCATTCTGGGCCCATCAACGGAAACTCTGTTGACTTGATGTTGACCTTTATGTTCCTTCAGCTGGTAATGCATTTCCAAATTTTGGCTTTCCAGCCATCCACTCCATGTAATTTCTATGTCTTCACTGAGACAACTCTCTTGGCTTGGGTAAGACTTAATTCCAACCTGACTATCTTCCAATAGACTATGTGTGATCTACAGAAAACATTAACATAAACTTTGGCCTAAGAAAATATGAGAGTAGAGGCTAAGTCCAAAATAGAATCAATTCATCCCTTATTTTAATCATTGGAAAAGCTAGTCAAACTTTTGATCATCTTAGATTTCCTCTGTAAAAGGGTAGAGAGGAAAAAGTTTTTCTGCCTTCCCTTCTAAGTTCTTTGGCTGGTCTCATAATCATATTGACATATACCAGATTATCAGGAAAAATAAATAAATTTGATAACATATATAAGGAAGACCTACAAAGACTTGAAATCTCAGAGACGGGCAAGTAAGGCTGGTACAACATCTCTAGCTAAGGAGAAGAGGGTGGAGGTCTGGGCTTCAAAGGTGGAGGGAAACAATTCACAAGAAGATGAGAAGAGCAAATGTTTGGTAAACAAATGATTGCCATGCCATGTCGATAAGTGTTTCTGATATAAAAAGTTATCTCTGGTCATAGCTCCCTTCTTGGTACAAGCTTCGTATCTAAATTCTTTCAGTAGCTAAGAGGGAGGCAAAAAGCTTTTCCTGTGAATGCTGGGTCCTAATGGACTTCAGCTCAAAGCAATTCACACACCCAAATGGCACATTTTGGGGTGGTGTATTCTACTCCGTGTCAGTCATAATTTTGATTAATGAAAAATCAGCCCTAGTAAACTAACATAGATGTTAACAAAGTGCCACAAACTTGGAGACTTAGAACAATATTAATTTATTGCCTCACTGTTCTGGAGGCTAGAATTCTGAAACCAAGGTGTTGTCAGGGCCATGCTGCCTCTGAAGCTATTAGGGAGAATTCTTTCATCCTAGATCCTGGTGGTTTGCCAACAAACCTGTGTCCATGGGACTACAACTACAGGACTTCATCTCTGCTTCTGGAATCACTCGACACTCTTCCCTCACAGGACAGTATTTCCATCCTCATCTTGAAGGCACACCAGCTTTCTTGAATTAGAACCTACCTTAATGGTCTCATCTACAAAGACTCTATTTTAAATAATGTCACATTTATAAATACCTGGAGCTAGGACTTCAACATATCTTTTTGGATGATACAATAGAGTCCATAATAAAGCAAGCTCACTTTACATTTAAAGCCAGAGACCCTCACCCATTCTCTCCTTAGTGTATGAACGTGGTACTAAGAAGGCTTATAGTCCGAGAACAATTTTCTTTAAATAATCTTCCCAATAAAATCCTCTCTTACTTGTCAGTCTTTTCGTCATTCCATTCCCTTCTTGTGCAAAAAAATTTTGCTTATTAAAAGTTGTGAAACTGGTTCTGTTGAAATTCTTCATTGAGATCCAGTCTGTCTTTGGTGTTTCATATATATTACATCACACTGAGTCAAATAAACTCATATTAAGTATGCACACATTTAAGTGTGACAGATCCACATACCCAAGTAACCAGCACCAAAAGCAACATAAAATAATCCTGTTAAATGAATAATTAATTCCCTCTGGTCCATTCTAGGACTACTTCCTCACACCCACACCCACAAATCTCTAGGCTAGGCCTGGAAAACCAGGTTCTTCTTTCTATCACTACTGATTAGTTTTGCCAGTTTAAGACACTTGTGTCATGTAGTATATACTCATTTTCATGGATGTATATTTTCACTTCCTCTGAATAAATATCTAGGAGTAGAATTAGTAGGTTGTAAGGTAAGTGTATACTTAATGTTAAAAGAAACTTCCAAACCATTTTCCAAATGATTTGCATTTCTTTACATGATCATCAACGCTTGATATTGTTCATCTGTTCAATTTTTGTCATTCTAATGAGATCGTGGTGGTATTTCATTGTCATTTTAATTTACATTAATCTCATAACTAGTGATACTGTTTCTTTTCATGTACATATTGGCTATTAATATGCCTATGTCCGTCAAGTGTTCAAAATATTTGCCTGCTTGTAACTGGATTAGTTGTTTTAATTAATTAGTTAAGAGATTTAAAATTTACTCTGTGTGTATGTATGTGTGTGTGTATAAACTTTTTGGTTTCTTAAAAAGTTATATATATGTATATATATATATAACTTTTTTGGTTCTATAACATAACTTTTTTTTTACAAGGAGCATATGCTTTAAATTTTGATGATTTTATATTTAGGTCTGTGATCTATTTTAATATAAAATTGGTATGTATGGTTCAAGTTTTATTTTGTCCACATGAATGTCCAGTTGTTCCAGCACAGTTTGTTAAAAAGTGTAGCCTCTCTTCACTGAATTACTCCCACACATTTCTTTAACATTAATTGACTGGGTAAGTATTGTTTAGCTCTGAAATTTTATTTTGTTCCATAGGTCCATGTCAGTCCTCATACGACATTGCACTGACTTGTGTTCTGTAGTTCTGCAGTAGGCCAGTGAGTTGGGTGATGTTAGTTTTCTAAACCTGTCCTTTGTTTTATCTATACTATGTCCTTAGAATTTCCAAATACATTTGGAATAACCTTGATCTCTACAGAAGTTTGCAGGGATTTTGACTGGCATTTTGAGGAACCTATAATTTGATGTAACAATAAATTATATCTTGAGCATACTGAACCTTCCAATCCAATAATAAGTTATATCTCTTGGTTTATTTTGGTATTTGTTACTTTTCCTCAATATTATTTTAAGTTTTCAGTTTGCAAATCGTAAATATATAAAAATTTATTCCTAAATATTTATGTGATTAAAATCTACTTGTGGTATTTTTTTAACTTTTAATTTCCAGTTGTTTGTATATAGACTTGTTTTTGTATATTGATCTAGCATTTTATAACCTGCTAAACTAATAAAAAGTTTATTAGATAGTTGGGTTTTTTTGGTGGAGATTTTGTAGGGTTTTCTACTTACTTGATCATATCCTCTGCACATAAAATAGCTTTACTGCTTTATTCCAATCTGCATTTTCTTTCTCCCTTTTTCTCTTTATCATTCTCTCTTCCCACCTTTCTCATGTTTTCTTATTCTGTCTCTTATTCTCTTCTATCCATGGCTCCCTATCTCTCCCTTTTTGGTTTATTATATTGTCTAAGACCATAGTACAACATTGCATCATTGCATTTTATATTTGTCATTAAGCATAATGTTAGTTGTGTTTATTCAAAGTTTCACTTTACTAGATTGAGGGAGCTCCTTTTTTTTTTAACCCAGTTCTCTGGGAGTTCTTATAAATATCATTGATTTTTTTTTCAGATTTATTTGCTTTTAGTAGAATGATTTTTTTCTTTTTTATTGTATTGTTCCATTACCATTTAGTCTAGTTATATCCCCCTCCCTGTGCAATCACCACACTCTTGTCCATGTTCATGATTTCTTTTTCCTTTTTACTCAGCCTCTCCGCCCCCTAAACTTTCCCCTGATCTTGTTTTTTTTTTTTTTTCTGACTTGTTAATATGGTGGACAGCATTCACTGGTTTTCAAAGTTAAAATGGTTTTGAATTCCAGGGACATACTCTACTTGGTCATGACATAATTATTTCTATACATTGATGAGTCTAAATATTAATACTTTATGAAAATTGCATTGATATTCTCATATATATGTATGTGTGTATACACTAAGAAATGCAAACACAAATATATATACATACATATTCATATTGCAGTAAAATTATCTTTTAATGTCATTGTTTGATTATGTTCTATCAATAATGAGGAGAAAGCCCTGGCTGGAGTGGTCAGTGGGTTAAGTGCCGGCCTGCAAACAAAAAGGTTGCCTGTTTGATTCCCACTCAGGGCACATGCCTGGGTTGGGGCCAGGTCTCAGGTTGGGGACATGCAAGAGGGAACTGATCAATGTTTCTCTTGTATATAGATGTTTCTCTCTCTTTCTCTCCCTCTCTTCTCCTCTCTTTAAAAAAAATAAAAATAAATCTTTAAAATAATGAAGACAGAATTATTAAATCTCTCTGATTATAATTTTTTCTATTTATTTTCATTTTGTCAGTTTTTCCTTTATTTTAAACAATTTTTCTAAAAAAAACACTTAAGTTATTTGTGTGTTTATATATAATATTACCAAATGTATTGCCATCTTGCATAAATACTTTTTATAGTTTAATATTTATCATTAGGAGTTTTTCCGTTATACATTTGTCAATAAAAAGCAAAACATAATAATTTTGTAATATCCTTCCATCAAACAAAATATTTATTAAAACTGTATGCAAATATGAGATAGAGTTTATCACCACAACTCATTTAGAGTATCGTCTATAATAATAAATAAGCCATTTGGTAGGTGAAAGTCACAGACATTCTGATATGGGAGTAATAGGAAAACAGCATGGGATTGAACCTAGGTGAAATTGAAATTAATTTTCACAGTTTAGTTGCTGGGTGGTCTCAGATGACATGGCTGTTTATTCTTAGCCAGTATAGGTGTGAAAGTCATAATATGAAAACTGACACATTCAAATAGAAAAAGAGACAATATTATAATTAGGCTTCATACTCAGAGTAAAGTGAGAAAGCAAAAGCTTTTTTATACAGTGTCACTGAATCGTAGAAAAACTACAGACATTTGTGGAAGACAAATATGGACATTATACAGCTTTCATTTTCTGTGTTATGCACAACAAAAGCTATTTTTGGTTAATGTTTGTCTTGAATAATATTTATTTTCCCAGTTTCTGAGATCAATTTTTAGAGTCACTCACTCCAGTGATAGGAATATGCCTAATTGCCTGGCACATCATCCTTTATTTTTCCCCTTATGGAGAGTGTTGTTTTTAAATTAGAGAACATTCTGCCTCTGTTCCAGCTGATTGAGACACAAATAGGATTTGACCTATCAAATTGGTAATAGAAAAATTCATTAATTATTTTTATGTATTTAAAAACAAGATAACATGTATAATATTTATAATTGGTATCATATATAGATATTTATGTGTGTGTGTGTATACACACACACACACACATATATATATGTGTGTGTCATGTTTTATGTGGCCAAAGAGATTACACTGAACTTAATGAACATTCATTGAACTTTCATAGCATTATGGCCTGAAGTAGACACACAGCTCTATTGGTATTTTTCTATGAAAAATAATGTTATAAAATTAAAAATAGATTTATTATTTTGATAACAACTACATATGCAGAATCATGGTGACTAAAACTCACATTGACAAATTCAGCTGAAAAGAAAAACCCAAATGAAATAACAAGTGCTTCACTGCCGTGAAAACCATGTGTCCACCTGTCTTTGATTGATTTCTATACATAGAACACATGGAAACCTCGACATTTCTCACAGAGACGACCCATGTTATATAAACTCTCTAAGCATAAAGTAAATGATTCTTAAATCAAGACTCTGTAAGTATGATTTTAAGTATCAATTATATTTGATTTGCTATTAAAACTTATTTATGGTAAGTAAATATTTAGGCTAAAAGTAACATTCAGGAATACAAAATATTCAAATTCTTCATTGTTGAAGATGCTAAACTGAAAATACACCACAAGGGTTTCCAAGATTGCATATAATTATTTAATTAATTTGTTAAAATTAGGGGAGTAAGAGAAAGTTTTGTATTTACTGCTGATTTCATATAATTTTTAAAATGATGCCCCCTTTAGTTAAAATATCAGCAGGCCAGCAAACTCAATCTGTGTTTATCTCTAAGGTATATATTTAGAAAATGTTTATCAGAATACAATGTTTGCACAGTTTGTCTATATACCAAATATAGGAAATAATATAGTTATAACATGTATCTTGTGCTATAGTATTAAGTAAAAATGTATTACATTAAAAAACTAGATGTTTTAACACTCATTAACCTTTCCTTAAAATAACATAATACTAAAGTTCAATTTCAATTTTACCTCTTAAACACATTGAATGAATTACATTTATTGTACTATATATAAAATTTTATGTAAATTTAATGTGGTTATATAAGCTCTGAATACATAATGCTAGCTGTTGTATTAAAAAAAAAAGAAAATTGATTACTCAAGTTTCAGCTTTACTCAAAATCCTGAATAATTGCCACTAAGAAGCCATACCCTGCCAGTTTGCTTCTCCTGTGAAACCAATCTCCTCACTACATGGCCCACAAAATATCAGCAGAGGCTGAAGACAGAAAGTGGAGCGTTGTGAGAGGGGGTTACAGTGCAGATCTGGTTGTGGGCATAACAGTTCTTCTCATGTTCCATTAAGTAAACTTGGTCATATGCCACCACCTAACACCATGAGAAGAAAAGGTAAGTGCTAGAAAATACAATGTTTCTGTGTACTCAGAAGGAAACAAATCATGTTTGGAGAAAACATTCTTTTACAAACACTAAGCAAAAGAAGCAGAAAGCTCAAAACCATATGACTAAATTGGGCATACGTACTTTTCTGGGATGTCCAGGGCAGCATTGCTGTTGCAAGTACTGGGTATATTTGGCAAGAACAGCAAGAATAACGTATTTGATGAACCTCATTCACTCAGATTTTCTTTACTTCAGAAAATCAAAGTTAGCTTCTCAGGGAGCTTCCTCTTCTACATTTCAAAGTGATGTTAAATATGCATTAACACTACAAAGTAATTCATAGTGGAATAGTTCCTTTTTATTAAATTAGTTTAGTAATTCTTCAATAACAAATTATCTTTTTTAAATTGAAAATATAATGTTCTTTTACTATGGAAAAAATCTGGGAAATGAAAAGAACATTTCAATGAAAAGTTAAAGTATTGTAACAAAGTTCACTAAACAATTATAGTTGCAGATACAGTGTTAAAGAGTCTCATATCTTGTTGAATTTATATAAGATATTACTCTAAAATTAATTTTATTACTAAAAAAACAAAAGATCATTTTACACTTAATAGAGTCCCATTTTATCAGCTAATACTGAGTCGTGTACCATAGGAATAAAATAATAATTATTCTTCATTGTAAAATTACATTCTACTATGTAATTAATTTACCATAATTGTCCCTGGTGACAGATTATATTCTTGGTTTAGAGAAGTTGGGTGTTGAATTATGGTTATTTGTTTAATAATCACCAGAGTATTCAAAAGTATAACAATAGTTTTGTCATTGTTTTATTTACTAATTTAATTTTATAAAAACTTGAAACTAAAAGATGTACAAAAACTTGTTAGATACACCCTGATATTATTTATAACTACCATAAGATATGTTTATACAAGTGTCTATGTAATATTTACCTGAATGATAAATATCTTTACATTGTCCTAGAACTAAAATAGAAGCACCACCTTTCTAAACCAAACAACAGCTAGAACCCCAAAGAGGACAACAAAGATTTTTGAAGTGCACTTTCAAGCTACTGAAGCCAGGTGAAAATTTAAAGGAACATTAGTTTTATGGTTTTCTTCTATTGTCAATACTTGGTTACCTAGTGACTCCATCTCTTTGAGACTTCAGTGGGTTTTATGTACTCAATACTCCTCTCACGTCTTCATAACCATAACTGCTCGAGACAATAGTAGCAATAATGTGTTACATGAACATAGCTTCTAGATAAACGGAATGAATGACAACAATTTTAAAGGGACTGAAGGAAGATTAGGGTTGTGAAATAATGTCACTGCTAATCCCTCATGGACAAGTCACCTCTGAAAGTCCCATCAACCAACACCATCACCTTGCGGGGGGTGGTTAGGATTCAATATAATAGGTTTGGGATGACCCAAAAACTCAGATGACAGCAATTACAACAATCCAATGAAAGTAATCAAACAAGTTTTAATTAAATAAATATATCTTGTGTTCATAAATACAAAGACTAAATTTTGTTAAGATGTCAGTTCTTCCCAACATGGTCTACAGATTCAATGAAATCCCACTCAAGATCCCAGCAAACTATTTTGTGGCTATCTATGAACTTATTTTAAAGTTTACAGAAAGAAGCAAAAGACCAAGAACCACCATGACAAAGAAGAAGAACCAAATCAGTACACTAAAACTATCTGGCTTTGAGACTATCTATAAGGCTATAATAAAGTTGACACTGTGGTATTGGTGAAAAATTGACAAATTAATCAATAGAACAGAATAGAGAGCTCAAGAATATATCCATACAAATATACTCAAATGAAATTTGAGAAAAGAAGAAAAGCAATTTAGTATAAAAAATTTAAAAGGGAAATGATGAGTAACAATTGGACACAGAAAAAAAAATCTAGACAGAAACCTTACACATTTCACAAAACTGAACTCAAAATGTTTCATAGATTTAATTTTAAAATGCAAGACTATTATATTAAAGTACAAGTATATAACGTAGGCGAGAATATAAACAAGCTAGAGTTTGGAGATGACTTTATGTATATACATCACCAAAAGTAGTATACATGAGAGAAAAATTGGTAAGCTGGACTTTATTAAATGTAAAAACTTCTCTGAAAAATACAGTTAAGAGAATTCATAAATAAGTCACAGACTGAGAGAAATATTGCAAAACATATCTGATAAAGGTCTGGTATCTAAATAGGCAAAGGACCCTTAAAACAATAATAAGAAAGCAATCAACCAAATAATAATGGACAATAAATGGGAACATATACTTTATCAAAAAAGACAAATGAGTGTCAAATAAGCATAGTTAAGAGATGTTTAACATCATTTATCATTAGGGAATAGCAAACTAAAACAGTAATGAGACACTACTACACACTTGTTAAAATGGCTAAAATCCAAGAAACTAGCAAAATCAGTTGCTGGAAGGATGTGGAACAACAGGAAACCTCATGCATTGCTGCTGGGAATGCAGAAGCATACAAAGACACTTTGGAAGGCAATCTGTAAGTTTCTTGCAAAGCTAAACAGTCTCATATCATCCAGCAGTCACATTCCGTAGTATTTATCCAAATGAGTTTGAAGACTCATTCACACAAAAACTTGCACTCAAATAGTTAAAGCATCTATTCATAATTTTCAAAACTTGAAGGGAACCTAAATGTCCTTCAAAAAGTGAATGGACAAACTTGTGTATGAGTGCAATGGAATATTATTAAACAATCAAATAAACCAACAAACCATGAAAAGACATGAGGAAATAAAATGCATATTCCAATGAAAGAAGCTCATCTGAAAAGGCTACGTACTGTAGGATTCTAACTGCACAACCTTCTGGGAAAGGCGACATTTTAGAGAAAATGAAAAGATCTGTGGTTGCCAGGGGCTTGAAAACATGACAGGAAGATAAATAATAGGTGGAGCACAGAGAGTTTTTAGGGCAATGCAACATTCTGTCTGATAACATGACAGATATATGTCATTATGTAGTTGTCAAAACCCACAAAAGTGTACTAAACAAACAAATCCTAATGTAAACTACAGATTTTCATTAATAGTAACATTAATATTAGTCAATCATCTGTAAGGAAAATAAAGCACTAATAGAAGATGTTAATAAGAGAAACTCTGGGTGGTAGGGAGGAACATATGAGACCTTTGTGAACATTCTGTTCTGTTTCTCTATAAATCTAAAATTTCTCTAAACATAAAGTCTACTAATTTAAACAACAGAGATTTGGTGGTCATTTTAAAGACAGCATAATTTATTTAGCCTATCTTTTCTGAAATAGAAATTGGCACCTGTGAGTGGAATACTGCCTCAAAAATGGAAATTGAATATCTGGGGCATTATTTTAGGGCACTGGGCAGAGAGAAAATGCATGTTATCAGAATATGGGACAGTATCGATATTAGTAGTTAAAAATACTTGGTACAAAAAACACCAGCACGAAACTGGAAGATACCTAACACAGCCAATCGGCCCTGGGGTGGTGGGCAAGCAGAGGGTAAACACGAATTTCTGGTTGTGTGTGTCTGTTGCTGGAGTGGTGTTTGACAAGGCAGTATAAGCAACGTCTAAAGAGGAGGAGAGAACATCAATAAATTCGGGCATTAGGATGGAAAAGACAATTGAAACTTGGTCAAAAATTAAATGATAAAAATGAGAACAACTTTTTAGTACAGAAGGTCATGAAATGAAATGGAGCTTTCCTACAAGGATTAAAACAAGGTCATGGCCATCACATGATCTTATGTTTAAAACCGGGAATAGATTAAAATTGTGCCTGACAATTTGTTTCAATTATATGCTCATTTGGCTTTTATCTCTGGCACAACGATTGTATTAAGAAGACGTTGCTCAATAGCAAGTACACATACAAAATGACTCAAGAACCCAGGACGAGCAAAATATAGTCTGGTTTGTAAGGATATGTTGCCAAAATGAGGGATTTGCTGCATTTCATCTATGTGCATATCTACACAGCTGATATTTTCAATATATTTTGTTCAATTTGAGAAACACAAACCATTTATCATACCAATTCCACTTCTAATCTATATTTGAATTTATTATATAAAATTCATGGATTTACACCAGAATTCTAAGCAAAATTAGAACTTTTGAAATATTTTTACTTTCTCATTGCTAAACCTTCTTACAGTAGAGAAATATATATGCAAAATGATTAAATTCTCAGTCAAGTTTTTAAATAACTCTCTTCAACGAAAAATCTTATATTGATCTGAATTTCTCTCCATAGGTAATGTTTTAGATGAACAAAATAACTATAATTACAGACTTTCATTCAAACATACTCAGGAAATGAATGAGATCTATAATAAAATATGATTTATGTTATTTACATACTACCTTTGAATCAAAGTAACAAGATTATATTTTCTTAGGAATGTTATTGTAATTCTGCCTCCTTTCAATTGATTATGTTACTTTAATAATACAGTGGAGCAAATACAGCAATAGTAGTCCAAAATTATATCAAGCTGTAGTGATTACAATAATAATTTTAAGACTTTTACATTAAAATGAAATTGATTTAGCACAAAATCTTCAAATATTATATAAATCAACTTATATTTCTTAATTTGAAAGAAATTTTTATTTTAAAAACTAATATAGTCACTATATTAGTAAATATATGTTGGTAAAAATAACTTCATTAAAATCTCTTTTAACTTTTTTTCTTCTGGATCTTCTTTCCTTCTTCTTTTTTTAATCTTATACTCTTGCCCTATGGTATCCTAGCCTCACAACCTTATTCAATTCAGGATACATCACTTAAAAGAAATGCTGGAAAGGCTAATGTCATTCACTGTACTACGAATCTATTTTCTTTAAACCACTGATTAGCGTTGAAATTGATTTTGAACTTCTTGTGACTAACATGACATTATTCTAGCATTAGCTGTTAAAAACATAACACCTATTTCATGTTAGCAGGTGTTGACACATCATTAATTTGGTAACATGATGTTGTGACTCTTTAAAGCCATTAAAAACATTACTCCAAAATAACTCTATAAGATAAAGTAACCATAAATATCTTTTAATACTTAAGGCAGAATATGTCATCCTTTTTTTGATAGTATTTGATCTAGGCAGTTTTGGCATATGCACCCAAATCTGGAATTCCCGTTAGTATTTGTTGGGATCCCGGCATCAGCAAAACAATAGCACTGCGCATGTGCAACAGCCCTGTCGCCAATAAGCTCCCCGTTGCCCATAAAAGGCATATAGCCCCTAGAGCAAGAGGACCAATCAGTAAGACCCACGACTCCACCGAGCTTCTCCAGCAACGCCCCTCAGCCAACCAGTATATATACCCGCAATCCTTAAATAAAATTTGCAGCTTGATCAGAATCTTGTCTTGCTGCCATTCTTTGCGCCTCCTGTCCCTCTCACTCCTTCACTAACAGGTCTACCCCAGTTGACTGCCCTGCTGGTCGGGGCAAGTATTTTCTTCATTATAACTTCAGACCTCTCAGTGTTACCAGTGAGCTGTTAAGCACTTAAAGAGAAGTTAAAATATTGATACCTTGAGTGCAACCCAGAGATCTAATTTATTTGGTCAGGTATCAGACCACTTTGTCAGTATCATTTAAATCTCCTTAGGTTAATTCTACCTAGAAGCCTGTGATGAGAACCAGTCTCAAACAATACTCAAATACCTTCACTAATATCCTGGAAATCCCTGTGTCTGTTACCAAAACCTCTATAAATTGGAAGCATAAATAATAAATATTTTTTCCTGGCTCTCATGATGGAATTTTGTATAAATGGAAAGTACAGTAATATCTATAACAAATAATGCCTTACTTTAATACTAAAGTTTTCAATACTTTTCAGTATAATGTTTTTATTCATGTGGGGGGAAAATTAGGAGATTTTAGAAGATATAACTACACACACACAATCTCACATACACCCCCCAAACCTCTGACTCTATGGCATTAGAGTAAGATATTCATTCCATTCCATTTCATCTATGCTTTTTTTACAACTGTACATTTTTTGCTATTAGAAATAAAATATTGAATGGAGAAAAATCCAGGAATAAAAACAACTATCTTTCCTTTTAAAAAATCAGCCTACATGTCAGAGGCAGAGTATTCTAGGGATGACTCTGATGCTCATTTGTTGTATATGATCTAGGTAAACTTTTAACTCTACCTCCCTCCACTTTTATAACAAGTGAGGTTTGCATTAAGTTAATTCTAGTATTCCTTTGAGGTCTTTATTTTCCCCAAATGCATTCCTACCTAACACATACGGAAAATTAAAGTCATTTTAGATCTATAACTGAGCCACATTTAATTTGATTAGCACTGCAAAAGTGCTCAAAAGGAGTTGTAAAATGAATGTTTCCCTCACTCTGCTGAATATTTTACTTTAAAACCTACATTTTCTCGAAAAATTATAATTTTATCTTTAGGTTCTGCTACTAGTATCTAAAATATAGTTTTTTTCAAGCCCCTTAATCAAATCTCATCCCATAAATATTACTTTAATAATACCACTATTGGACTATTATTTTTCATCGCACTGCTACAAAGAGCAATGATGGAAATGCTTACTTCTGTTTACACAACATCTGATGCTTTTAACGTGCTCTCTCACACACACACCCTGCCACGCTTCTCAAGGCACATCAAACAGCCTTGCTCTTCGAAAGACAGAAAGTGGTTAAACTTCCTTCTCTCTCTCCACCACTGGCTTGCTCTGATAAAGCCAACTGCTGTATTGTGAGCTACCTTATGCAGAGGCCCACTTGGCACAAAATGAAAGACAATCTTTGGCCAATAGGCAGCAAATAATTGAGGCCCTTATTTTGACAGCATGTGAAATGAATCCTGCCAACAACTAGGTAAGTGAGCCTGGAAGCAGATTCTTCCCCAGCCAAGATTCAAGAAGAGTATAGCCCTACCTGACACTTTGATGGATGCCTGTGATAGACCCTGAGCCACAGGACACAGGACCTAGCTAAGCCGTGCTCAGATTCCTTAAAAAAAAAACACAGAAATTGGAATAATACAGATTGATGTTTTATGATGCTAAGTTTTGGGGTAATTTGATATGCAGAAATAGATAACTAATACACCTGATCTTGCAAATTTAAATTATTTTTACATTATAGCTCTAAAATTCTATGTCATGCAGCTGATCATATTACTCTATTATTATTTTCTTTGAATATCCATTTTATTACATACACACACAATCATCAAAGTGTAGATAGTTATAGTAGGCAGAAATAGGAGCATCAAAAAGGAATTATGTTCTCCGTAAGGTTAAGCAGAATTATTATTACTCCCAACCTCATGCTTGCCTATCCTTGAAAGGAAGAATTATCAAGAGGATAATTTTTATTCTATTTTTCTTTGCAATTTTCTCTTTATATCTCCTCTGAGGTGCAAGAATGATGACGAATGATCAATTTAATCGATGAAGGCTTAATGTCATTGCATTACATAATTACCAGTGCCATTGCACTGCAATAGGAATCTGTGTCTGATGCTCTAACTCTATGGAGTGTGCTGTGTGATGGATGGATGCATGGATGGATGGATGGATCAAGTTAGAAGAAGTTCTTTTCTACTCCTTGCTCCCAGGTAGTCAGCACTTTGGGGACAGTCTCAGGCCCCCAAACCTACACTCTTGGTGTTGATGTGCCGTTCTTTCTCACATACTCTTTTCGGAATGTAACTAAACTGGCAAAACAAAACAGAAATGACACATGGATATATATCTCCTAGAGAACTCGAAGACTGCATACAGAAACTAATTTCTCCACACAAAGACTTCAATCATCAATTTGGAGGCTGTAGTAGGAAAACCTCATTTTACCATAGCTGAATTTGTGTTCTGCATCTTACATTTATTGAGGAGTAAGGATTTTTGAGTGATTAGGTTGCCATTAATAAGACTGGTTGATAATTTGGTTCTTTGAAAATTATTTCTAAATAGTAGAAACCAGTGATAAAGAAAGTTAAGTAACTATCCAAAGGATCTTCAACAATTTCCAATGCACCATTTATCTGTTTATGCTAGACAAGTCTAACTCCTTTGTTTTCTCACCTGTAAAATTTGCTGACTTATTTGCTCTTGTAATATTACAGAGATGTTGTGATGACTACATAAGAGAATAATATGTGAATTGCTAGCTCTAACTATTCCTTATTTCTCCAAGGAAAATCAATGATAAATATTACTTAATATATAGCATTTGTCCAGTGTTTTAGAGACATCAAACTCACATCTCTAAAACGGTAATAAAAAAATGGTAGTTATATCTGTCTCATTGCAAGTTCCCGTCTGCTTGCTCTCACCATTCTATAACCAATCCCGCAAGTCTCTTTTTTACACAACAAACAACTTCCCTCATGCTGATCCACAGGTTCTTCTTTCCTTCTTGTTCTTCTTTCTGCTGAAATGCTCTTCAGTTTGATTGGATACAGCTCTTTGCAAAAACATTTACTCTGTATCCATCTGGGGCAAGCTCTTCTTTAGAGAGGATTCATCTGACTACCCTTTAAAAAGATTAGCTAGTCCTCATTTCCATCACTTTCTGTCACTTTATCCTTCTCTAAACTGTAATATTGCACGTGTCACTATTGTATAAACATCAGTTGTGCTTTAATTCATTGGCTTTGCTCTTCCTCACAAAGGAGAGCTTAACCTTATAAGGGTAATAACTTTATCATGTTCAATTGGTATTTCTACCAAAAAGTACAGAGTCTAAGTTGCACAGAGTTGCTGAAAATATACACAGTGAACAAATGAGCAAACTCATTTTTGAGAAGGGGTGACTAAATTATATCTTATCTCCACCTACCAAGTTACTCTGAACTTCAAGGCCAAACCAGGAGGAGAGTTGGTATAGCAATTAGTCCGTGGAGATAAAGTTTTAAACTGGTACCAGGAAAGTCAAAATAAGCATTGCAATTCTATGTGTGAATAACCTAAGTTTTAAATAAAGGAGGTCAGAGGTTAGGATAGTGTTATCAATCAACACACAAACTAAGGGAAAGAATATAAAGTCATTGTAGATTAACAAAAGACAGAAAATTGTTTTTAAATAGCATAATTCATGGGTGAGAAAGTGGATACAGAAAGCAAAGGGATCTGAAGGCCCTCTGAAGAAATAAAAGAGACGTAATCAAACAACTGTCAAAGGACAAAGTCAGGGGAAGTGAACGCAGAGGGTGGAAGACAAGGAAGCAAAGCACTGCTGCCAGGAAAAATCAATTTACCTTTGGCAGCTACTGAAAAAAGAAGTCCCTATCTCTCTCTTTTAAGATTGTATTTACTTTTTAGAGAGAAGGTAAAGGAGGGAAAGAAACAGCAATCGGTTGCCTCTTGCCTGGGAACTTGGCCCAGAACCGAGGTATGTGCCCTGACTGGCAATTGAACTGGTGACCTTCTGGTTAAAAGCTGGTACTCCACCCACTGAGCCACACCAGCCAGGGCAAAGTCCCTATCTCTTAGTAACTCACTGTATCAGGGATATTTTGACACCCAGAATACCAAATGCATTGCTTCTGATACTATTTTGTTTAAACCAAGCAACCTTTTTCTTTTCCATCTGAAGAAAACGGATCAAAGGCATCTTTATCCCTTCCTTATTCCCATTTGTTGACACAGTGTCTGGTATATTGTAGGCATTAAAAAAGTGTTTACTTAATGGATAAATCCAACTTATTTTCATTTATGATGCTAAAAAATTTACTTTTTCTGAGGAGGTATTTAAGTATTGTTAAAACATTTATAACAGAGGAAACAACAGGATGAAAATGTACTGAAGATTAAATTCCTTTTAGAAAAAATATGACAAACTATTGTTTATCAATGAACTGTCTGAAAAGCCTAATACTGTTTCATTAAATAGCACATTTTGTGTTCTTTAATATCCTACTATAATCCAGACATTTCAGAAGATCAATACGCATTCAACTTGAAAATAAAATAAAAAAGACTGAAATGCTACCTTACTTACTGTAAAAATGATTATTCTCACAATGCTTTTGCCACATTCTAGGTGAAAATAATAGCAAGGGTCTACGTTACTGCCATTTTAAAATAAGCAAACTGGTAAAAAATAAAGAAAGAATCCCACAGAACAACTTGGAAACCATAAAAATGGAAAAGCAACAATAAAAATCCAGGAAGACAAACACATAAGATACGTTTCACTAAAGTCAAAGAAAAATGAAATTCAAGAAAAATCTCTGAGGTATGGCCATGACCTTTAAAAGTAGCTATAAAAGGAATAAAATACAAACACAAGTACATATGCCATTAAGTATTTGATTCTTCTCCAGAAAAGTGTGTGTGAGTGTGTGTGTGTGTGTGTGAGTGTGTGTGTGTACAGATATGGCAGAAAACAGCTTCCCCATCTCCACTGCACGGTGCAATACACAGCACAGCAGGTCACTGTTCCAGGAGCCTGGCAGGCACCTCTATGAGAAAAAGGTTCATCATTATGAAATGAAAAGTAAATGTAAAACATAGAGCTAAAAATATCATTCCATTAATGACAGTATGCATTTACTTCCTGATACAGAGTGTATCTATTAAGCAAGAAGTCTCACTTTCTATACTGAGTGTCTAGTATTTGGAACATGCTTAAATGTATAAAGGTGTTAATTTAATGGAAGAGAAAAATGAGTTATTTGTCCCACAGTAGTTGTACTGATGTGTTCCTTCATCATGGTGCAGGGCTTGGCTGTGAGCTTGACCATCCTGTGGGCAGGTACTCAACACATGCCACTTGATTATCACATTAAAAAAAAAAAAACTGAGGTTATTCTATAAATTTCAAAGGGAACTCAAAAGAAAGAAAAAAAACAGTGAAATACTCTATAAAACATACTTTTTTCCTTGGAATGACAGAGGAAAATTAATCAAATATTTTTAAAATAACAAAATAAATATTAAAAGGTAAATATAAATTGTGTGAATGCTGAACATGTAGACTATTAATCAATAAATAGAAATAGAGTGCACTTAATACAGTTAAATGTGAGAGAAAATCAAGAGCTAGCTGAGAACAGCAAAGGTACAGTTGCACACTGCGACTAAATGCATCCGGAGGTCACTGAGCCTTGATTTCAGACAAACACGCGCCCTTAAGAACTTTGGTTTGTTCAAGTGTTACACTATATTGAACACTTGGGTAATCTTTCCATTTCACTTAGGATTCTGAAAATTAAAGATTTAATAAGTTCTTTTTCCTTGTGGTTGTTTTTGGCAAGTATTTTTTAAATGAAATTGAATTCATATTTTTTCTATTCAGGCTGGATTTCAAATCATGACTAAAGAAGTTTCCCTACTCCTTGTTAAAGAGATTTCAGCCATAGTTTTTCTCATTGTTTTAGAGTACATTTGGTACATTTACATATTTTGTCCAAAGAGAATAAATAAACTTGGTATATAATGGGAGAATAAATCCAGTGTTACATTTTTTTCCAACATTGGTTATTAAAATGCCATTTTTTTCCTGTTAATTTAAGAGACTGTATTTACAGAGAACTACATCCATTAGTCTCTATTTGTGTGGCATTCTCCTCGTTCTTCTTTTCTTGGGTTTTCCTAGATAATCTCACTTACTTTTTGTGCCAAGAAAACTTTCTGTTTTTTTTTTTTTTTTAGTTTTTCTTTGTTTTTTTTAAGCTTTTATTTATTTATTTTTAGAGAGAGGAGAAGGGAGGGAGAAAGAGAGGGAGAGAAACAGTAATGTATGGTTGCCTCTCACGTGGCCCTCACTGGGGACCTGGCCTGCAACCCAGGCATGTGCCCCAACTGGGGATCGAACCGGAACCCTCTGGTTCCCAGCCCACGCTCAATCCACAGAGCTACACCAACCGGGCCCAAGAAAACTTTCTAACCAACTTGTATAGCTCAGACTCAGAGGCAAAGATTTGACAGTTTTAATTAAAATTTTAAAACATTCATAAATTAATTAAGGAATAACTTAATTTGGGGATTTGTGTCTATCCAAGTAAATGTAGCTACTTTTTAAGTCTAGGTTTTTGTCTTTAAAATGTTTGTATATTTTATTTTGCTATCAAAACATCTCTTTCAGTTTTTCCTTTTACTAATCTTCTTGTTTTTGTCTATATCAATAAAAATTCTTTGTTTTCAGTATGTTGATTATTAAGCCAGACATTTTACTGTATTTTACAGTATTTACAGTATTTTAATATTTGTTTTCACTGTATAATTGATTTTGTAGAGATCCCAAGTGTATATTCAGATTATATGCAAATAGAAATATTAAGTTTTCCTTTCCAACTCTAATCACGCCCATTGTTTTGTCTCACTTTAGAACCACAGCTAATGTCTCCAAAACTATTCATCGCAAACTGTTAAAGGTCTGGTATTTTATTCTACTTGCAAGCTACAACAGACTGCCACATTTTTCCACGATGTTGACAGAAGATATGAGACTCCCGGGTCAGACACAAAGAATTTCATTGCTCCCCAGTAAACAAGCAGCATAAGTTTCATATTTCTATCGGTTCTCCTCGCTCCCCAAGCCTTTCAGGGGTGACATGGGGCAGCCTGAGTAAATGTGGACACAGTGAGTTTGTGTCGCATCTATGGATGTCGACTTAGGAAACCGCATCCCCACCACAGGATAAGCACAAAACTAGCAAACCTGTTCGAACTTTGTCCCAGAGGAAGACACACTATCTTTACTATTCCCACTTAGTAAACAAATCTACCCTCTGCTCTTCAGGGAGACATTATATCTGTACATATTCCAATGCTTGTTTAATATACAAACACAATTGAGAATATATTCTGGAACAAAAGTCGATATAAGACCTTAGAGAATTTTCTTCCAACATAATATTAGGCAGTAGTAAAGATAAATGATATTCTTTTTTTCTTTCTGACAAAGTAGAAAAGCTTTTAGCATTTCTCCATTAAGTAAGTGACTGGCTTCAGTGCAGAGATATATTAATCCTAACATGTTAAATGCATATCAATTGATCCCAAACTACTGACTATCTTTTTAAAAAGAATGTTGGTAATATTTTATCAAACGACTTTTAAGAATCTACAGAGATAATTGTGTGCTATTTTTATTTATTTCTATTAATATAAATAATGGAAAATTTATGGCTCAGTGGACCTACTAGTAAGTTTTTTAAATATATTTCCATTATCATATATTGCAGGAAGAATTCTAAGATGATCCACAATTGTTCAAACCCTTGATCAATATTCTCAATTTGAGTGTATGCAGGGTTTGTAACTCCATTCTGACACACAGAATTTGACAAAGGTGATGGAATATTACTATAGGAATTGCATTACATTATATTAAATTTTAAAAAGGGGGTTTGCAGATAAAAAGAAAGTCACTAATCAATTTTAAGGTAATAAAAAGGAGATTATTCTGTGTGGGCCTGATCTGTCCAGATTAGCCTAGCAATTTTCAACCTTTGTATCACATGGTGCACAAACACATTAATAAAATCCTGTGGTTCATTAAAAAATATACTTTATGCAATTTTGACCAAAAAAATAGGTATAATTTTGATTCATTCACACCAGATGGCTACTGTTGTATTGGCTGTTGTCATTTTTTTATTTAACAACCTAAGAGAAAAGAGGTCAGTGCCTCTGTCTAAATATTCAAGTATTGTATATCTTAAAAATTCTTGTGGCACACTGGTTGAAAGTCACTGGACTGGACATTAAAGAAAAAAAGGTCTAGAGGTCAGAGAAAGAGGTCTCCAACGAAGCACCAGAGATGTTTTCTTTCTGACTGTGAAGAAACTATCACCCTTGTCTAGAGCTGCCAATTGAGAGAGATGCCGTGTTGAAACTGTGAGCCTTAGTTGTACCACTTTGAGAAAGTGAATAATGCCAACAGCCATGTGATTTGGGGAAGAATCACAGTCCTCAGATGAAACATTTTGATTGAGGCCTTGAGGGATGCTGGACAGAGGAATTTGTTAGTCTTTGCTTAAACTTCTAAGCCATGAAAATGAAAATAACAATTGCAATTTGTTTTAAGTTCCTAAAAATGTGATAATTTGTTGTGTAGAAATATAAATTAATATGCTATATAGGTGTATTAATAGTTTATTAATGTATATAATAGATTTCTAGCACCGGTGTAGCTCAGTGGATTGAGCGCCGGACTGCAGACCAAAGGGTCGCCTATTTGATCCCTCAGGTAGGGCACATGCCTGGGTTGCAGGCCAGGTCCCCAGTAGGGGCACTTGAGAGACAACCACACATTGATGTTTCTCTCCCTCTCTTTCTCTCTCCCTTCCCCTCTCTATAAAAATAAATAAATACCCCCGGCTGGTGTAGCTCAGTGGATTGAGCGCGGGCTGGGAACCAGAGGGTCCCGGTTCGATTCCCAGTCGGGGCACATGCCTGGGTTGCGGGCCAGGGCCCCAGTGAGGGCCATGTGAGAGGCAACCATACATTGCTCTTTCTCCCTCCCTCTCCTCTCTCTGAAAATAAATAAATAAAATCTTTAAAAAAAATAAAAAATAAATAAATAAATAAAATATTTTTTTAAAAATAGATTTCTATGATTCCTTCCATAAACCCCATTTTAAAAGATTTTCTAAGATGTTGTTGGTTTTGGTTTAGTATTTTATTTAAGACTTTTACATGCATATTCATAAGAGAATTTGCTTTACCCATAAAAAAATGTAAGATTACGTGATAACTAGGGAAGACATTCTGTCTCTTTAACGTCTCACTCTTTCTCTCCCTTTAAAAAAAAAATATTTATTTTAAGAGAGGGGGAAATGGAGGGAGAAAAAGAGGAAGGGAAACATTGATATGTGAATGAAACATCCATCCACTGCCTTTTGTACATCCCCAACTAGGGACGTGGCCCACAACACAGCATGTGCCCTGACGGGGAATCAACTAGTACCTTTAGCTTTGTGGGACAATGCTCAATCCACTAAGCCACACCGGAAGGCTCTCCCTTGTTGTTCACTGTTACATTTTTATTTGTCTGAACATATCTTATGATAATTCTTTTGTCTTAGTCTGTGGTTGATAAATCCCTGAATTTCTGACTTTTAAAAATATTTTTATTTCACCTTGCCACTTGAATGCTTAGTTCAAACTGGCACTTAGATTCAAAATAACTGATGATAGAGAACAGGGTAGAAACATTATCCTCATGGATATATTTTAAGTATGAGGAACTGCAATTAAAAAAATAGTAGTTGCCCCATTAAATTTGTTGATGAATGAAAGAGTGACTATTTCATCATTGCTTTCTACAAGTATTATGCATTAGTTGGCTGTATCTTTATTATCATACTTTTATAAGTTCTTCACTTAGTATATAAATATGTAGGTATCCAGGTATACATATATTTCCTCATTTATTTGTTTTTATTATTGTTTGTTTTGGTTTTTGAAAAAATGTGGTTAGAGTTGCATACCTTAGTCTCTAGAGTTCTGTTTGACACTTGGATTTTACTTTTCTATTTGCCATTTATATCTTTCTTTACCTCCAAAAAAAGGATTTTCATTGTTTCTTGGATAACTTGCTGTTTTTTATCGCTCTTATTATTGAAGCTTACAGTTATATCTTTTATTTCAACTTCTTCACACTTTTCCATTTTTTCCTACAGAATACTATTTTAGGGGAAAAAAGTTAGTTTAGTCTTCTAGTTCATTATTTCTACTATATTTATTCTGCTATTAGGCACATTGACTTGGTCTTAATACTATACTTGTTAGATATATTTTAACACTAATGGTCTTTTCTCATCCTTAGTTTGAACTATTTTAGTTTTTTTAAGATGATATGTCCACCATATTATACACATTATCTACTAACCATATATCATCTATCAACATTAACTCAATAATCGTATCAGTAAACGACTACATTTTAGACTTTCCAAGCACATTAAGTACTTGTAACCCATATTTTAAAAAGTTTTTCTACTTTTTTTTTATTATTATGCAACTTAATTCTAGTGATGAAAGATTTTTTAAAAAGGGGATTGAACAAAAAGGGAAAGGACCCATGGGCACGGACAACAGTGTGTTGATTGCAGGGGGGAGGGGCTTGTAAGAGGACTAAATGGTAATGGAAGAAAAGACAATAAAGATTAAATTTAAAAAAGAAAAAAAACATGTATCTCTGTATGTGTGAGAGAGAGAAAAAGAAAAGATGTTTGAAGAAAGTATTAAATTGTAAATAAAGAAAAATAAAGCAGATAAAGAAAATAGGAACTGCTGTGGACATCAGGATGTGCTATTTATGTGCTCAGGATGTGCTCAGGATGACTGTAGACTGGTCAGAAGAATCTCCAATTAGGTGGCCCAGAAAAGGTAAATGAGCAAGCCATGAAGGAATTAGAAAAGGGAAACTTTCAAGGAAAAGGAACAGTATATGAAAAGCTCTTTTTAATGTTTATAACTATTAATGTTTATAAAATTTACTCCTGTATGTTACAGAAAATGTTATGAACATTTCTCCTTGGTATATCAATTAGCTATTTCTGAGTAACAATCCATTTTGATACATAATGGCTTAAAACATCAACAGTTTTTGTGTATTTTTGTTTTGCTTTTTCTCATGAGTCTATGTGTTCGATAGATGGTTCTTCCTGTCTGGGAGAGGCTTAGTTTAACTCACCGGACTTCTGTAAGATGAGCTGGTAGGTTAACTGGAGGCTAACTACCCCAAGTTACCTTTAATTGGGATACTGCTCCATGTTGTTCCTTCAGTCTAGACTGGTTGTTTTCATGGGAGTGGCAAAGTTGAAGAGGAGGTAAAAATAAGTATGTTTTCAAGACTACTTGCATCAAGTTTGCTATTGTCTCATTGGGCAAAGCAAGTTACATGCTTAACCCAGAGTCAGTAAAAGCCTCCTACAAAGTTACAGAAGCAAAAACAAATACCAGGAGAATCCTTGATTAGGGCCATCGGTGCAATCGCTCACACACAACTGAATATTACTTTGAGAACTAAAGCTCTTTTCAGCCACCATCCATTTGGTTGTTCTAGGCTTTTTGCCTCAGATTTTTTGTTCATCCGTGGGCATATGCTGTTTCTGTGTATCACAGTCAAGCTGTGTTAATTCTACAGGAAACAATGGCTTTATAACATGACAGTATTCCATATATTGAGTTAATTTTTGAAAATTCTTTTCTTCTTAGAAACTACCAGTTGTGGACAATGGTTTTGTTCTTATTGGACTGACTTTAATATTGAAAATAACTATGAATATAAAAAAATACGGAACATATTTTGGAAAGTTTTGGAGAACAATCAGTTTGAACACCTACAACCATTAAGAAAAGGATCAGCGGAGGGAGGTCAGGATGGCTGGGGTGGGGGGTGGAGTGATGGGAGCAAAATGCAGACAACTGTACTTGAACAACAACAATAAAAAAATGATTGTACACTAAAAAAATGAAGTGTGTGAAGTAAGTTATACATATACCTTATGTTTCTCTAAATCAGGTATATTTTTATAAATCACTTGGCACAGAAATAGAATATAAGCTGATAGCAGCACTATTACTGGCCTAAAGAGGCAGATGCTGGAACTCTAGGTGGCTACAGCCACTTCGGAGGAGAAGGTTCATGCCTCAGAAGAAAGTGCCACACCCTAGGAGTTAAAACTACACTGTGCAAATAAGAGCAAAAATGAATACAAATCAAACCCAGAAAACGAAATTGTTCCCACAAACTTAAGTAAAGACTGGTAATTCTGTAGTCATGGTTGTAACTAACTATCAGAACCTGATGTTTAATTTGTTAACGGCAACTCGGGGAACACACTTTACAAGCCAAGTAATCGGTGTTAGCCGCTGGCTTACAATAAATGGCTAATCAAAAATAGATGATTTCAGTAAATATGCCTCTATTTGATAACTAATAAATAGATTTTTTCTGGGTAATTATGTTTATACATTTGATATTATCCTATTCACGCTTCTGCAAGTCTCCCAATCCATAAATCCCACTCTCAGCTCAATTTGGAAAAAAATGTGCTTAACAAGCAAAATGTCCCATACCAGAGTAATTTAATTCATGCATCAATGGTGGTCTTACATACAATGACATTCTAAAACAATCCAAGAAAATATCAAAATTGTCCACTGATACTGTCCTGGCTGGTATGGCTCAGCTGGTTGGAGCATCATCCAGTAAACAAAAAGGCCGTGAGTTTGATTCCTGGTTAGGGCACATGCCTAGGCTATGGGTTTGGTCCCCATAGATGTGCCTGCAAGAGGAACCCATCAATATTTCTCTTTCACATCGATGTTTCTCTCCCCACCCTGTCTCTCTCTTTCCCTTCCCCTCTCTCTAAAATCAATAAGCATGTCTTCAGGTGAGGATTAAAAAATTTATCCACTGATGCTCTATTTAAATGGCAAAAGAAAAACTAATTCTGTATGAACAATTATATCACCCAGAACTTCTAAAATGTTTTCATTCACAATAGGTGGGCTTCATTGAAAAATCAGAGGCTTGAATAAAAATACAACCAAATGACCAACAACAATAAAAAACAGACTATGAAAATAAATTCTCAAGTGATCCTTATATTAAAGTTAACAGTTACTTTAAAAGAAAAATAAATAAATGAGACCAGCAGGAAAATACCCTTTTCCTTTCACTTTAATTTGGTTCAGTGCTTAACCTCAGAACCCAATTTAGTGAGTATTTAAAGGTATAACTAGATGATAATACTCTGGCTATGAAAAAAGTTACTTTTGAATTTCATTTTATATGTTTTTAGAGTACCCATAAAATACTTTGGATAATGCTATTTTATCTGTTAAAGTGATTTTCCTTCAGAAAAATAGCCAGAACTACCTTACTGGAGTGCTGTCTAAATAGCTGACAAAGAGGTAATGTTACAAATGGCTTCTCAGATGGGCAGAAAAGGAAGCCCTTGGTTCCCGTCATCACCCGCCTTTCTGACACAACGGTTAGATTTCTCACTATTCCAAACCTAACGCCATTACGTTACTAGATGGTTCACTCATTTTCCTTTTGTCATGGACACCACAACCTATAGAGAGAATTGATTCTAGCATGCTGGTTATATTACTTCTAGCTATTAAAGTGGCAAAGTGTTTATTTTCTGAAATGACTTATACATCTGAATTGGCAGATTAAATTATAAACTCATTTGGATTTGTATACCTAATTTAGAATTACTGAGAAATGAGACTGTAGCCTTAAAAATATTTATGGTTATTTTTTCGATGAAATTCTTCTTTAAAAATTACAAATAGAATTAAGTTCCAACTTAAAATAAATTGGCATTAAAAGAATTGCCACTCCAGTAAAATCACTCTCACCATGATAATAATTAAATAAAAGTGCTTGAGGTTCTACTTTTAAAATGTAAATTCAGTAGGAAAGTAATGAAAAAAGTAAAATATGACAGCATAGTCTGTACAGCATATTAAATTTGTAATTATATTTTAGATCACAGCCATTTTTATGTATAACATCAAACTTTTCAAAAAAACTTTTAAAAAGTATTCTAAAATTCCCCTATAAATATAATATTTTACACTTAAATACTTTGAAACAGTAAGGATGCCTTCTGGAGATGTTTTGGTTTTACTCATGTCTGAATTACAATTAAACAGACAACGTTTTTGGATGATTAAGAAAATATTATAATTAACAGATATGTATGAATCAAAAAACTACAAGATTAAAGCAACCAATACTTTTAAAGGATCAATAACTGTGGGAAAAAGAAGTAACATCTTGAAATGGAAATTCAATATTTATGTTACTTAAAAAGCTGAGGACATTTATTTCAATTAGTGATGCTACCCTTTCTGTACTTGATAATATTTTTCTCATGTGGTTGTTAAAACTCCCCTTAAAAGCCTTTTATTCTCAATACAGTTTAAAAGTCATTCTTGGTTATGGCAGTACGCTGTGATTTTAAGCTTTTAAAGGGCATTTTTAAGGGAATAGTCTCTTCTATCCACAACTCTCTAATTTATAGATAAGAATTTAGATAAGCTCCCATCTTAGTTAATATTCAAAAGCAAAATGTATTATAAGTCATTTCAAACAAAGATATCGAAAGGAAAGAAGCTATTTCTTAGAACTGATTGTTTTCTCTCTGGTCTACTAGAAAAAGTATTTTCACTTCCTCAAAAGTATTAAAAACCGGATTAGGCTCCTGACTTAAGAACACTCAGTCTGGTCAATTGCAAGGCTTAGACACTAACACTGCACTTCCACCTTTCTTATCAGTGTGGAGGTTTGGTTCTTCTCCAAGTAAGCAGTCAGATATGGTGAAGTCTGATGCCTGATGGCTCCATCATATCGTTGCAACCATAAAATCTAAAGCCAAGTCTCCTGATAATGCCATAGAAAGGACTGGTTCTTCCAGTAAGCACCAGTGCTGACCTATCAGGATAAGGCTCAAGCAAACACTGACAAGTCATAATGCTGTTGCATGCTGAGCCCTGACTGATCACATGGCCTGAGGAAGCAGCTCTTCCTTCATCAGACAGCTTAAAGCTCTTTAGCTCATCCATCACTGTAAAAATTTTAGAAAGCAAGGAACAGCCTTGGTTATTATTTTTTTCTTTTCCAAGATATATCACATACCCTGACATTAAAATGTCATAATGTATTAGATGAGCTTTATGTAAGTAGCTTGGCAAAAACAATATTGTAAACTCTTAAGCTTGAAAGAACGTATTAAAGAAAAAATAGGAACTATTGATGACATGTCAAATTATAAATTTAAAGCTGTTTCATGACTCTGAATTAACTATAATTTTAATAATGAAAACTATGTTCCCCAATGTCTTAATATTCTGCCAGTTCATCTTTAAAAACCACATATGTATATATAAATGCATATATATGTAAATATGTTTTTATTTACATATACTTTATTTACCTCTGTCTTTATAAATAAAGAGGACCTACTTTTTACAGAGCCAGGTCAGATACTTCCAGAACACCTACCTAAAACAAGAAAAATAATATAGATTTTTCCAGCCAGTGGCTGTTTCATTATTCCAGACAACACTTTGTATTGATCCTCTCCTATTTATTTCTAATTTTGTTGCCACTGATTGAGTTGAGCTCTAAGTCGTGTGATGGCTTACATGCTGTTAGGATGCTGTATTGCTACCAGAAGAACACGGTAGCAATGTTCTCATTTTAAACCCTAATTTAGTCTTATTTACAGCAAATTAAGGTGACCGATACAGCATTTTGGCATCACAGATGCTTTATTATATGTATTTTTTTCCTTACTCTCACAGAAAACACAGTGTGCCTGGTCTATACAAGTTTGTGCATCAATGTCCAGTATGGGAATTGTCAACCAGGTAAACTAACACAGACATTTTTTGACAACCTACCAACATACGTGGCAGAAAATGTGTGCCTATACGGTTAAATTTCAAGTTTTCTGTTTAAAACTTATCAGAAAAGCAAAATGTGATATGAAAAGGGTTGAAAGACATACCTATCTAAATGGTACTCTCTGCTAGATTTTGAACTCTCATCTTTGGGTAAGGTTTTGTTCTGAACAGCTCTCTCAATAAAAGACTGTGTGTAATGTATTTAGTAATATACACACATTAAGAGGTATTGATTTCTCAAATTAAGAAAATTTAGAATATAAGAATTGAGGTAGTGAGATTTGCAAAAAGAATAATTTAATGAGGAAGAAAAGGAATCTGGAAAAAGGATAGAACACGGTCTGATGCCGTGAGTACTTAGGTGAGGCTCCACATGTAACCTATGGTACAGGTGTTCGCTAGAGAGGACACACAATAGGTGAAAAATGTGGGCTTTTATTTTAGATTCATAGAAAACATAATTAAATATATATTTCATATAATTTAAAATTGCTTTTCCATTTTGCCTTTCTGTGTGAAATGTTATAAAGTCTTCATTGACTATTTTGTAGCTTCTTATTTTCCTTTTTCATGTTCTTATTTATTTTTTGTATAACTTTTACCAAATTCTACTTTTTCACTGAAGCTAGGGGTCATATCTTAATAATTTTATATTCTTAAAACTAGCAAGTTAATCATTATACCAAATTTATTCTACTTCTCTATATCTATATCCGTTTCTATATCTGTATCTATATCTGTATCTACTGGACTTATGGAATTAAAAAAAAAACTAACATTGGTAGTTTGTTAAAATTCTCCTATTCACATTTAATAAGTATCTCAGGCCAACATGATTATCCCACATTCGTTATTTCAGAATAGTGATGAGCAAATTAATTTTGCCATATAAGATAACGTCTGATATACATCTTTCAGCAACGGAAGCTTTGCTAGTGTTCTTGTGTGGCCCTCATTATATCTTTAGTCACCGTATCATATTACTGTTATTCAAGCCTGGAAAGGGCCAAACCCCCAAGCTAATTAACCTTTCTCTTTGGATCGCCCTTATATTTCCCCCCTAATCTCACATTCACTTCCATCAGCACTCTATTACCTTCAGTACCCTTTGACTGATTGCAGTTGATCAAAACCTATGAGGAGTTTGCACATCAATTATTAACCCCTGATGTAGGAGGTGGGTAAAATACAAGTGCTCACACATGTTACGTGATTATGTCGGGTCATTTTCTAAAGACAATTAGAAACCAACTGCAGCTATTGTCAACAAGAGAAGGGAGGTTGAAATATTTGTGAAATTTGTAGATGAACAGAGACATTGTGAACTCAGCAAAAGTTTTCTGGTCATCCTTCATTCTGTGTGCAATAGTTTTTTTTTTTTTTTTTTTAAACTGGCTTTAAATTATATGATATGAAGAATTATGAGACTATTTACATTTTGCATGTTCTTATATTTTAAATAGAGAAGACACAATAACATCATTTAACAAAAAATGTGTTTGTGGATATACCTTTCAACATTGTTGTGTGTTCTAGTTGTAGTTTCTTAAAATTAAGCCAAAGAGAAAAGCATTTATTGTGGAATATAAATGAATATTCAAGCACAGTCAAAAGTCTAATATATCCTAATGAAATTGATGCATAGTGTTTTATTCAGAGTTGAGTTACATGGTCGAGCTTTTCTTTATTGATTTTTCTAGCACACATGTACATTTAAAAAATGCTCATGCAATCTCTTATTCCTACAATATGTACATTCACTAATATAAAAAGTTCAAAATTAATATGTATATACTTGTGCCCAGAGAAGGAAAACTAAAATCAAGACAGAACTTTTGTTGTTTTTTTGATATCTTGTTTTCATTTTGGCCTCTACCAATCTTAGAAATATTTTTATTTCATTAAAAATAAACCTGTGATTATTTGTTGTTTGTCAATTTCACAATGACCCACATAATATATACAGTATGTTTTACAACATAGTATCACATAAGCAGTCTAATTCCCACATAAACAGACTTTTTTTTTTGTCTTTAGAGCAGAAAAAAATAATTAAAAAAATTGCGCCATGATTCAGCTTTTAACTTATGCCAAATGTGGACTCAGGGTACTCTTTTAGGGGCAAGGGCATGCATAATTCTTAAAGGCAGATGAAGAAATATGGTTTTAAAGCATCTTTTCAGTGCAAGACGTTAAGACTTACCTGTGTATTCAATTGGACGATTAAATATTAAATTATACAGAGAACTGCTAAGTAAATCCAAATGCTTAAAATAAAATAAATGTTCAATTTACTTCAATCAGACTTTTAAAAATGCAAAAAAAAAAGATCTATTTGTGGCAATAATTTAGAAATAATTGTCCATACATAGTTGTTCATAAAAAGGTAACTCGATATGGCTTGTTTGGAAAGACACCTTGTGATCCTCCCTCATTCTCCCCGTTATATCACGTCTAAGTGTTATAGAACGAGTGAGAGTGTCCGTGATGCGTGCTGGAGAATTGACTGTGGGGCTAAAATATTCACGCAGCCCATAAATACAGAAAATGCTCAAAAGTGATGGCACATCTGTACTATGTATTCTCCTGTGGCTATTAAAAAGATTAAATTAGAACTGCAACATTTGATTGATTTTACAAGGTCTATTAAGAAAACAACACTAAGCATACACTATGATCCATTGTATGTTAGATTACAATTATACAACCATGGATAAAAATATTAAAAACACATTCCAGGAGTGAGCAGGAGTGAACAGAGTGATGATATTGGCAGAGAAAAAGCAAAGATAGTACTAGAGGAAGACAAGCAAGAAAGAAAAATGAGCAAAGTACACTGTACATTATAAACTGCATAACCTATTTATCTAATGTTAAAACGCAACAACACACATAAAATAGCTTGCCAATATATAAATGATCCAAAATTTTAAGACATAATGCATCAGACTTTATAACATGTCATAAAATAAACAAGTCAAATTTTCAAGGAAACTGTGCACACATGTATGGGTGACAGAAGAGGTTGGCTGATGTGTGTGTGTATATAGCCAGAAAATATGCAAGAAAATCTGCACATATAATTTTGTAAGATAGGACAAAAATAAAGAAAACAAGCTATTAACTTATTTATGAATCATAGAATGAAGTCTGGCTCTTGGAGAAATTGAAAACTATAATTATGTAATGCTTATGCTATTCCAGACACGTTAGTTCATTCAATAACATTCATCAAGTTACTGCCATGTACTTACTGTGTGCAAAGTTCAGTGTGAGGTATGTTATGTAGCAGTGAACTGGATAGGTATGACCCTTGTCCTTCAAATAAATGTAGGAGAGAAGAAATAAATGAAACCAGTAAATAAACAAAATAGTCACAGATAAGGGAAATAATCATGGTTGCTGAGATATATAAGCGGACAAGGTATATTGTATATGGCAATGAGAAAAAGTCTACCTAGGTGTGCAGATATATGAAGATCAAAGGAAAGTGTTTTAGGCATTGAGTTAAGGAGTTGCAATTGTCAGTTTCATGTGTCAACTGGCTAGGCTATTCAAACGCCAGTTATTTGATCAATCACTAATCTAGGTCTTGCTGTGACCTTATTTGGTAGATGTGTTTACCATCTACAATCAGCTGATGTTAACTAAAAGAAAAATGCCAACTTTCAGGCTGAGCCTGATCCAAGCAGTTCAAAGACCTTAAGGGCAGAGCTGAAACTTCTTTCTGCCGGAAAGAAGAAACTCCACCTGTAGACTACAGCTGGAGCACATGCCCAGGTTTCTAGTCTGCTCTTCCTGGTGGCCTGTCCTGTAGATTTTGAATTTGTTTAGCCAGCCCTCAAAGTGTAAACCAACTAATTGCAATAAATTATATATAGATAGATATCTGTCTCTATGTATAGACAATTATATATATCCTACTGAATCTGTTTCTCTGATGGAACCCTAGCTGATACAGGAAAGCAAAGGCTTTGAAGTTAAAAATGAATATGCTGTGTTCAATGAACTGAAATCAACCATGTGGCTGGAACACAGAGGGAAAAAGGAGAGGGCTAACTAGGAGATGGGCTTGGTATCCTTTTGGTGACTCCACATGATGCTCTTGGAGATAATTGTTACAAGTCCCATCTTAAAGAGGAAAAAGTAAATTTAGTAAAGTTACATAATGTTACCACAAATAAAATGTCACGCAAATGAGATAGGGCTGGGATTTAAGGCCCAGATTTATCTAACTCCATCCTCACAATTCTCCAGTTTTCCTTGCTCATTCATATGTAAGGAAAGTAATAACAATATGACAATGATAGACTAAAATACAACTAGTGTGGCTGGTTAATAAAGTTAGGTCTCAAGCCCATGTTTCTTCATCCCTAGATTTTAAGGATCATTTGGCACTTGGCTCCATCACTCCTAATATTCTTCATTTCTGTCATTTATCAAATGGTTTCCCTATGCCTTACAACTTTATAATCATATTATGTGACTTCAGCCACCAAGTGCATTTACCTGTCCGGAACCATATTTGCTTGACTCTGTGAACCCCAGTGAACCTCCAAATCCATTCCACTTTCACCACACCCTGAACTTGATCCTCACTGGGAATGTTGCCGCCACCCATGGAATCTTAAAATTATCTCACTGATCACTTTCTAGCTCCTGCACTCTGGGCCTCAGCCTCATCAAATGCCACAGTCCCAGTAACTCCTAGTGTAGCTTACTTATCAAGTCTTTCCTATTCTTCTTGCCTTTTTATATGCAGATTGAGCTTTGCAAAGCACCCTTTAGCATCAGTCTCAGGTTCCACCCAGGTAAATATAAGGGCGGTTTCAAATCTCTTTAAATGCATGCACTCTTAACTGTTGCTCCAGGGCTGCTGCACACTACTGCCAACAAACTACCCCTCTACACGGCTCAGTAGAATTTTTTTGCAATGATGGAAATTTCCTGTATCTTTTCTGTCCAATAGAGTACACATGAGTCACTGCTGAGCAGTAGAAATGTGACTAATGCATGTAAGAAACTGATTATTTTAATTAATTTAAATTTTAATGTAATAGACACATGGGTACTGACTACTGTTTAAGACAGCACAGTTCTAGACTGATGATGTTATACATTTGTGGTTCCAACCTAAGTCAGATTTCATTGCAGGCCAGACTGCAGGGAAATCTTGATATTTCCCTTCTGAGCTTTCTCTCCCCATCTTCATAGTTCTAGCTCAGAGCTGGCTTCCATGACTTCTTTATAGTTAACCTCCAATTTCTTCCTGACTTTCAGTAAATGACTGACTTTTTAACATATAAATAATGCATTATACTATTAGCACAAACACCATGAACTTACTTCACACTCATTAATCGTTTTCTTTTTTCTATCAAGTCACACTGGATAAAATGTCCCTAAACATTCTTTAAAAATAATTATTTTATAGGTGGTCTGGGGCTCTTTGAAGATTTCTCATTATCCCTTTCCCCTTATATCTTTAACTTCTTCTTTTATAGCAGGAGTTTTTTTCTAATACTTTCTGTACTCAATTTTCTTGAAAATTGACTTAAAAACAACTTTTCTGATCCAACCAACATTCCACTCTAACATTCTTTCTCATTTTAAAATACACAGTCAAAACTCACAAAATAGATCAAGAGTTTTCAGTCCTCACCATATATCCTTAGATACTTGACAAAGTGCCAAAACTTACCTCCACCTCTAGTGTTCTCTCTCACTATGCAGACTCTCCTTCCCCTGCTCGTTCACTGGAATGTTCCTCAGGGCTCTCTTATTAGCTCTCTCCTGCTCTCACTCAGCTTTCTCACAGAGCTTCACATAATGATTCACAGCTTCGGGAGACAGGTACAACTCAGATCCCTTTTCACTGAAAGACTTGTAGCCCAGCTGTAGTGAGTGAACTGGGGAGACAGGTTCCATCCAGTTTCATCACTTTCAGGATCTGCCTCAGCTGCAAGAATTGCCGCTCCTGAGGTCATCTCATGGACAAGCCTTGCTGCAGAGCTCCTGACCGGGTAGGATGGAGCTTTTTCAGGCCTGCATCATAGGGCAGCTTCTTCCACAAGTTCAACTGCGTCCATATACACAAATAGTTACAAGACATACTGGGAGAGGAAACCCCATTTAAAAGAGTAATGAAATATACAATGCCAGGAAATTGATTTTTTTAAATGTGCAACATTCGTATGAGGGGGAAAAACACTACTAGGAGGCTGATGAGCTTATTGAACCAATGGAAAGCTATATTTTGTATTCTTTGTTCACAGATAATGTTCACACAGCATTGTACAGAAATAAAGAGATCTTGTATCTTGTTGGTTTACTTCTCTAAGATATCTCTATATATCTGTATCCATATCTATCTATTTATCTATGCCTCACTATAACTTAAATATAATTTACATAAAGAAATATGGTAAGACTCTATAAAATATAAAATTCATCAACATAATCCCAATGCAAAATCTTACTTCATTAATTAACGTATTCATATACATAATAAAACCCCAATACAATTGTCAACAAGCTATTTTTTTGTTTTTTCTTTTCTAAGAACAAATAGTAATTATGAAGTTAATATAGAAAAATAAACCCTCAAGAGACTTAATAAATCCCTAAAAAAAGGAAAGTCATAGGGGATACTGAACAATCTAGATATCAAAATATGCTGTTAATGTTTGCATAGGAATGTGGCTATAATATTGATTTTACCTTTTATCCTAGGTAAATACATTAACTTTTGTTAATTATTTGGGGTTTTTCATATTTTAAAAAATATGTGAATAGATTGATTTCAATATTCTTCTTCTTTTACATATATACATATAAATATATATAATACATACATGTGTGAGTGTGTGTGTAATTTGCCTCATTGTACTGGCTTGAACTTCCAAGTATGATGTGGTTAGAGAGAACTAGAAGAGAGAACTCTTCTTCCTGAACTTTGGGATAAAAATATGCACTTTATTATGTTAAAGTCATTCTTTTCTATGCATTGTATGCTAATATTTGTCATGAATGAGTGTTTTTTTCCAAATGCTCTTTTGCATTAAATGAACTCATCATATGGCATTTCATCTTTAGTCTATTAATATAAAGAATTGGCTTGGCTGGTGTGGCTCAATGGATTGAGTGCCTGCCTGAAAAACAAAGGGTCTCCAGTTCGATTCCCAGTCAGAGCACATGCCTGGGTTGCGGGCCAGGTCCCCAATAGGGGCTGTGCAAGAGGTAACCACACACTGATGTTTCTCTCCCTCTTTTTCTCTCTCCCTTCCCATCTACAAATTAATTAATTAATTTTAAAAAGAAAAAAAAAAAAAGTTAGCCCTGGCTGATGTAGCTCAGCGGATTGAGCGCGGGCTGGGAACCAAAGGGTCCCGGTTCAATGGTTCAATTCCCAGTCAGGGCACATGCCTAGGTTGCAGGCCAGGTCCCCAGTGAGGGCCATGTGAGGAGCAACCATACATTGCTGTTTCTCTCCCTCTCTGTCTCCCTCCCTTTCCCTCTCTCTAAAAATAAATAAATAAAATCTTAAAAAAAAAATAAGAATTACACTGATTGTTGAACGTTGAACCAGTTTTGTATTCTTGGGATATAGTGTAATCGGTGGTGATGCATTATCACTGTTATATATTGTTGAATTAGAATATTCATATTTTGGTGAGAATTTTTGTATCTATTTTCATAAGTCATATTTGTCTATAGTTTCCTTTTATTTCAATGTTTTTGTCTGGATTGGCTATGAAGGAAATGTTGGCTTTGTAAGTCAGGAGTGGGAATTGTTTTCTCCCCTTATCACTCTGAAAGATATTTTTAAGAATTGGTATAATTTTTTCCCTCCCATCAGCTGCAATGAGTTTTTACCAGTACCTTAACGCAGCAGTTTTTATTGCTTTCTCCCTGCAGGTTAAATCTTTTGGAAGATAGAGGAGGTAGGATGGGCAGCATTTTAGGAGCCAATGCTCTTCTGTTCCCCAAGCAGGATCAGAAGGAGCATGTGCTTGGATTCTGTGTGAGTTTTTTCTTTCATCTCCTAGTCGGGTTCAGGAGGGAAAGTCTGCAAGAGATTGTGAAATCCCCATGTCTGATGGTCCACTGTACTTCCCACAGTAGTCTAGTCCAACTTTCACCATTTGTTTAAAAAATTTAACCTGTATTTCCTGTCTATTCCAAGTATGCAAGTGAGAGGGTCCTGTTTCTTGCTACTTTCTTTCCTAAGGTTTTAGGTTATTTGTTTCACTGTAATCTCAGTTCTGTGATGGTTTTGAAAAAAGTGATTAAAATGCAGTTTGTACTTTAGGTTTTTCAATGGGGCAAGGATAAGAGTGAGACAGAGTCTCTGAAATGAAACCAGACTCTTTTTAAATAAAAGAAATCTGGCCTTTAATTTTTTTGACATTTTATTTAAGGAAATATATTAAGGACTCATTAAAATAATCAAAACAATCTCCATGAAACAATCTTTACTTCTCTGATGAATCTTTTACAAAACCATCAAAATAAGCTTTTCCCTAACATTGAAGTAGGTTTTCTAATCTATTATAATTCAAGCTAACTGAAAAGAATGAAAGTTTAAATGTTTTTTAAAAGCATTTTTATTATATTTAATGCTTATACTTTAATGTTGTATAAGCCATTATACATGTATTGCATATAACACAAATTAAAAAATCCTGAATGTTAAAGCCTGATTATGTATATTAGAATAGTTTTAGTTCTTTAGAAAAAGAAATCCCATTAAACCTGTAAGCCTCTTGCTCATGCATTCACTTTCTTTTTTTTTTACTTTATTATTTTTTGTACTTTATTTAATCTTTATTGTATTTTTAAGTTACCTTTTAGTCCCCTTATACCCCCCCTCCCTCCAACAATCACCACACTATTGTCCATGTCCATTCACTTTCTTAAATGTTCTTAGAGGATCATTATTTATAAAAATTGAAAATAGTCTATTACATGTTGGAATTGTTTTTATTCACATTGCCTAGTGTGAACTATATTTTGAGACATTGATTTATATGTATTTATATCTATTCCATACCATTATAATATATTATATCAGCATTTTCTTCTTCCCAGTTCAAGAATTTAAGTGGCAAGATAGAAAGCAAAAATAATATATGACTCTTCCTGGCTTTTTTAAAATTTAAAAGCTAAGTTACATCTAGGATGAAGCACCTGAGTAGGAAAGAGTATCTATAGATGCATCTGTACCTATATCTACATATATCTATCTCTCTATTGTCTATCAATCTACCTACCTACCTACCTACCTATCATCTGACTACCTGCTGTCACCGTGAGCGGGCACAGCAAGGAGAGCATGACCCTGGATTGGAAGAAGGAATCCCTATCTTGATTTAGGGAAAGAAAGGAAGCCAGGGAGCAAACAGGAATTCAGGGTGAGAAGGGGAATAAAAGAGAAATTGAACCATGCTTCTCAGATGTGTTAAGTGAATGCAACCAAGACCTACAGTCACCTGGATGAGACGGAGAACCAGACGGAACCACAGGAGTGTTGTGAAGTTTCTCCTGTGGCCACTTGAAACAGAGGCCTCAGACAGGTGCTGGATCTGAGCGTTCATGTCGAGTAATGTTTTATATAAAATCCTCTACAGAAAAATGGCCTTTGCCTCTGTCTTAGTTCTTTAAAATGTCCCTCTGTACTTTGACACTAGCCTGTCCCTGGAGTCCTGAGACACAAAAGTTATGCAATGCAGTGAGTATCCCCAAAAGATATTAATTTTCACTTTATAAAATATAGTTTTTACATGAAGATTTTTATGGCCCATATGAGGTAACTTATTCTGCTAAAATTCTAATTCTCTGATTGACTCTAGCCTTTGAAAAAAGTAGAAAATATTTATAAATGACTGAAGTTATATTTCTCAACAGCTTGAGAAGATGTGAACCTAAAATTAAAATTATTTTTTTTAAATTTATTTATTTTTTAGAGAGAGGGGAAGGGAGGGAGAAAGAGAGAGAGAGAAACATCAGTGTGTGGTTTCCCCTCAAGCACCCTTTACTGGGGACCTGGCCTGCAACTCAGACTTGTTCCCCTACTGGGAATTGAATCAGTAACCCTGTGTTTTGCAGGGGGGCACTCAATCCACTGAGCCACATCAGCCAGGGATAAAATTAAATTATTTTGAGTTTTAGGAAACTAAGTTGTTGTTTCTGTTCCTCTGTTTTAAAACTATTTCTGGATTAAAACAAAATAACACAATATTATTTATTTTAGTTTGTACTATTCAGCTCATTCATTCTTCCATTTTTCCCTATCAGCTTTTCTTTTTTTACTCCAAAATAACACTTTAAGAGAGTAGAAAGAGAATGAAAGAAAAACTAAATATTTTTCATCTTTCCACTTATATCATCGAGTTTCTCATTAGCCACATTACTGAAGAATTGAAACAGTTTTTTAAGCTACTTGCCATGACAGAAATAATATTTTAGGGCTGTCATTGCCTTTCCTAATAGAAATTGATAGAAATGTTTTTATTAATTTTCCCATCTTTAAGATGAGCATTTTATTTTATACTTTGTAATGTATGCACCTTAACTGGTGGTTTAAAATATTAATAACTATTGACTGATTTACACTTTGTACTGCCCAACAGATCATCAGAAAAAATATAGATTAGAGAATCCAGTAACTTTAACATATCATTGAAAATATTTTTTAAATTTTGGTTTCCAACACAATAATGATATAAACCCAGGTCATTGATTGAAAAAGTATTTACATTTTTATATTATGTCCAGTATATTATGTCTTCTATGTATTAAAAGTATTACAACAAAAAGAAGAAATAGTGGAAGCAGGGGAGGGAGGTGGGGGTTGAGGGGGTGGGAGGAGGGGAGGGGAGAGGATGCAGACAACTGTAATTGAACAACAATAAAGTAATTAAAATAAAAAATAAACATAAAAAAGAATAGGTAATAGCCTTTTATTATGGCAATACGAACATAGAGCTTCTAATATACTACTCTGTGAAATGTTCTGTGCTCTTTAAATAATTCTTTAAAATGCATAGGGCACCAAAAACTTTGATGCTGTATGCCATGCATTTTCCAAAGAAATACAGATTATAACTTGTTGTTCTATTGTCTTATCATGCATTAAACTATTGTCCCCATTTTTTGTAAGAGCTTTGAGATAGAATTCATTTGAGATGTAATATAATTCAATTCTTTAAAATTTACAACTCAGTGGATTTTTTAAAATACATTTAGAGTGACGCAATCATCGCCTCTATCTAGTTTTCGAACATCTTTTATTGCTCACTTCCTTTAGCAGCGACTACTCTACTTCAGGCTACAGACCATATTCTGTGGGCCTTCCGTGACTGGCTTCTTTAAATGAGCATAATATTTTATAAGTTAATTCATTTTGCAGCAGGTATCAGTACTTCTCTCCCAATTCCTGTCACTTTATGAATCATAGCCCTAGTGTAGACACTCAAAGCAGAACAGAGTGTAATTAAATGTGTGAGCGCATTTATCTTCTGTATCTGAGGCACAGTGCAGCTAAAGTGTAGTGATGGAAACCACTCATTGCTTAGGTGTTACAGGTTACTGGCAGCCACCATTTATGGCAGTTTTATTGTGGTAAGGGGAGGACTTGGGAGACCATTGTGGTTTCTTGTATTATCATCATTTAAAAGGGGTGATAAACATCTAAAAATTTCCCATCCTCTACTCTCTACTTTTCCTGGGAAACATGAGATTTGCATTTAAATATATGCACATCCATACTCTCTCCTCTAACAATGTTATGGTTATATTTATTAACTTTTCATCTTTACTTTTTACCTGTCTATCTTTAGTATCACCTGTATAATGAATTTACCCATAGCAGAAGCTGTTCCAATTCTATAGTGAAATGGAGTTTTCATTTATCCTTCAAACTTGCATTTTATGTCAAGTATGTGTCAAGTGAAATTCTGGGGATGTTACAATAAATGAAGTATACTGTCTGACCTCTCCAGAAACAGAATTTTCCAAAGGATACACATATGTAAACTAATAATTTTAACTGTGTGATAATTACCATAATAAACAGTTGACCACTTGATAGGAGATTGCTGTCAAGGATAATACTCAATCACATCATGAATCATATGTAGAATTTTTCTAAATAAATGTGTATGATTGGAATAAAGACAATTTTGAGAGAATGCACCTTGTACCTAGATATGAGATGGAGAAAAAAGGATGTATTCTGAAAATTTGAAGTCTTTATGTCTGAATAATGCCCCAAGCTCCTACAACAAGGACACTATACTCAAGAGAGACAGAGAAGAAAAAAAAAATCGATTAAATGTGTGCTAAAGCGTGCCCGGTGAACATTTATTAAATTGGCCCTTTTAACTCTCAAGGTTCGACTGAAGCAGAAACAACCATCATTCTTGCCTTCTGTCAATTCTGGTCCCTCAGTATGGCCATTCCTTGAATTTTTTCTTCAGAGCTATTCTGGGTAAGTTTTAGTCTATTTTCTGTAGCATGAAGAAGGCTTGCTTTGTTAAGCTTTGAGTATTCATATTGTTCTAGGCTCCATATAAATATTTCAGTCATTTGGATTGTCTGCATCAGACCTACATGAAGGTTTTAGAAACACAGGACAGCTGCCACCCTGGAATTTCTGACTCGATAAGCCTAGGATGGTTTTGGACTTTGTGCTGGTGTTTCTGATGCATGACTTAGTAATTGAGGAAATAACACTGTACAAGAAGGGTGTCACTTTCCATATTTTATAAGTCTTCAAGTTGAAGTTAATTAATGTTAGGACCCTTTCCAATGTCATGTGACCCCATACTATCTAGATCAGAAGTGGCTAAATCCAGCTCGCCACCTGTTTTTGTAAATAAAATGGTTTTGAAAGACCCCTCTGCGCATTCACCTATTATCTAGTGCTGCTTTAACACTCCAGGCATGCCTCGTGCTATTGGGCTTTGCCTTATGGCACCTCACAGATGTTGCCTTTTTTGACAAACTGAAGGTAAGACCCTACACAAGGAAAATGATTATGATTTTCTTTGTTGAGATACCTTTATTATTGTGAAATCCTGGAATTTAACTGGCAGTATCTCCAGGTTATGCCTGCATAATAGCAAAATTGAGTAGCTGTGAAAGAGAGCACATGACTCAAAAAACCTAAAACAGTCACTGTTTGGTTTTTATGTGCCTATGTATTGGCCATAATTCCTCAATCAAAATTTGGGGGAAAAGAATATATTTTATATTTCTTCCTGCTCCTTAATTATTGTCTTAACTTATTTATAGTAGCTCTTCATCTGCAGGGAAATACCATTCAAGACTCCCAGTGGGTGCCTGAAACTGTGGATAGTGTTGAATCCTATGTATTATGTTATATCCAACCCATACATGCCTATGATAAAGTTTAGTACATACATTAGGCACAGTAAGAGATTAACAGTCACTACTAATAAAATTGAACAATTATAACAATATAATGCCCTAAAATTCTCTTTTTGATCATGGGTTTGGGAACTGAGACAGCTGCTCAGTGACTAATAGGCAATTAGTATATACAGAGTGGATATGCTGGGCAAACGGATGATTCGCATACCAGGCATGGCAAGGAAGGAAGGCAAAATATTTTCTCCTGCTATTCAGAATGATGCACAATTTATAATAAAACATGTAAATTGCTTATTTGTAGAATTTTCTATTGAAAAAATTTGGACTGTTGTTGACTATAGGTAATTAAAGCTGTGGAAGTGAGACTATGGATATGGGGATACTTCTGTGTTTTCTTGCCTAATTCACAATGCTTTACATGTGACTGATTTTCCAATTTGCAATAGTTGAATTAACACTAATATTTGTAGGAACGTCCATGGCACCCACTTTGTGTTCACCATCACATTATAAATAAGTAGCACTTTTACTCATTTACTGAATTGTAATTTTCTTATGTGTATAACCCTCCAGAAAATTGGCTTTGGGTTCTTATTTTATTAAGAATACTGGTTGAGTTTATTAATAATAAACTCATTGATCTTTTTAATTCAAAATGTTAATTATGATTACAACTACCAATATTTAATTAATACTTACTATGATCCAGGCATATTTATCATTTTATGTAATTATTGCAGTAACTCCATAATATAAGCATACTTGGTAATTTTATAATTTTAGAGAAGTTAAATTAATATTATCCCTGGGATTTCTATAGAGGCAGGATGACTCCCAAGGCCCCTCTCCCTTTCTTAATGATTCTATTTCTTTTTTCTTTTTTTTTTCCGATTCTTTTCTGCAGAACTATTTTCCCTTCTTTGTAGAATCCTTCACTTATATTCTTAATCTCCTGCTTTCTATTAAAACATTTTCTGATTTGATGTGAGTAACCTAATACCTTTAATTATGCTTTCATTAACTCTTACCAACACAGTCTACTCCAATGACTGGTGCCAGGAACACTGTAAGAGTTGGTTAAATGAATTAATCAAGTTCAATATTTCTTAGCTATCAAATATGCAGTTGTACAATGTATTAATTTCCTGTTGCTTCTGTAACACATGACTCCAAACTTGGCAGCTTAAAACAACAGAAATGTATTTCCTCACAGTTCTGGAGGACCTGAATCCAAAATCATTATTACTGAGCAGGAATCAAGGCGTCAGCAGGGTCACACTCCCTGGAGGCTCCAGAGAATTAGTCCCTTGCTTCTTTCAGCTGCCGGTGGCTGTCAGCATGCCCGGCGTTGCGGCCCTATCACTCCAGTCTTCAGAATCTTCAAACTCTCTGTTCTATCTTAACATTACTGTTTTTTCCTCAGTATGCTAAATCTGACTCTGACTCCCTTTTGTAGGCATACAGGTGATCGTGTTTATTATTATCACTGGGATAAGTCAGGACACTCTCAAGATTCCTAATTGAAACATTTCTACAAATGTATTTATTTATTTTGTCAAAGAGGTAACATTCATAGGTTCCAAAAATCAAGATGTGGGTGTCTTTTGTGGAGACATTTTTCAGCCTACCACATGTAACATTTCTAATGATTCTGCAATTAATATAATTTAATATGATTTATGAAAAATAATAACAATGTAAATCATTTCTTCCTAATTTTATACTACATACAACAATTCATTTTCATACAACCATGATCAAGGCACTAAGCTTTTTTATGTTTTCTTTTTACTGAAAAATGCTTGAAGCTAGAAGAAATTGAGAGCAGTAGAGTTTGAATTAATTCTATGATAAATGCCTAATTATTGCATTTATATCCTTGTTAAGTATAGTCTATGGCAGGGGTGTCAAACTCATTTTCACTGGGGGCCACAATAGCCCCGCAGTTGCCTTCAAAGGGTTGAGTGTAATTTGGGGACTGTATAAATGTAACTGCTCCTTCACTAGGGGCAAGGAGCTTGGCGTTGCTGCTGGGCAGAAACAAGGTGCTGGGCCCGATTTGGCCTGTGGGTCTTGTGTTTGTGACCTGTGGTCTATGGGATTCCGTTGTGTTCAGAAATAAGAAAAACTCAAAAGTCATTGGAATCGGTTTAAGATTTCCCAATGCAAATATATATTCTTTTTTCTCAGTCATAGGTGCCTGCTACACCATTCCTCCTCCTCTCCTTTCCTTGATTTCATTCTTTTTCTTCCCTGAGAATGATCTGAGAGCCAAATGTGGAGATATTGGGCTTAAAATGAAGGGCATTCTAGGCACTTACAGAGGAATGTCTTATGTTCCAAAGGCAAGATTAGCATTTTGGCTTTTCTCTGTTTCCCCCGGTGGTATGGAACAATTAACATCCTCACACTGGCACTTCCATGTACCATTCTTTTCTTAAGAATTTCTTTGAAAACTGATGACTCATTATGTTTGAGAAACAACAACAATAAAAATGTTTGTTTATTGTTTGTTTGACTGTCAATTCTGATCAGTTTTACTTTATTGTCCAAATGTCTATAGTAAAAAAAATATTAAAAACCCAGCAAGCCTTTGTCTGTAAATGCAAAAAGAAGTGGCAACATGAGAGGCAAAGTATCCATGATGGTGTGTGGGTTGGACTCTAGAAGCTGGAGACTTGAATCTAAGAGAGTTGTCAAAGAACAGAGTGGCAATGGGATTCCTAGAAAGTGCTGGCTTAGTATATCAAGAGAAGTGCTGCTTTAAATCACTAAATATTTTGAGTTCTTAGGAGTTAACTTGGACAGATGCCTTCTCCAGTGTATACCTAACTAGAAATTCTTATCCTTTAACTCCATATGCTGGCTATCAGCAGTTTACTATGTCACCTGTTTTAAAGTGAAAATTTCACTGCTTTTCCACCAAAGCCACATTATTGACTTCCCAGCAAGAGGCATGCCCACTAAGAGCCAGAGCTGACTAATAGAGTTTCTTCACTTTGCGGAGAGCAGGACCTGAAGTTGAGAACACGTTCAGTAGATCAGTGACTTGGGGGGAAATTCGCAGCCTCACAGCATGCACAGTGCCGCACAGCACACAGTATGTGCTTGCCTGTGGTACCACCACCCTCTCAGAACAGGTGCCGTGCAGCAACATAAGCCACACTGTGTATTAGAACTGACATAAACATGTGCCTATTAGAGCTGCTGTGTGCATGTGCCTATCAGGACTGAGGAAAACAACATGCACTCATCCAAATTAAGAAACACACGTTTACAAGAAATTGTGCAAAATCAACATAACTGCAACCGAAAGAAGCATAAAAGCAGAGAACTTCAGACCATGGACGATGTGCTCGAAAGCCAGTCATTTTGAGATGTCTTGCATATTCCGCCTCAGTAGAGAAAGATCTGCACTATGCTTCTGCCCCTCTGGCTCTGCTTTGCAAGTGGTTGACTGCCCAGCCGAGTTGCCTCCTGTGCAGGACCTGATCTGGGCTCGCTCATGGGACCTGGGTCTGGCATCCCCTGATTCTCTTGTGCGATGTTATTACTAATTGTTTCTGAGTAACTATCTTTGTTATTAGGTTCATATGGATTTAGATTGAACCTGCATCAATAAAAGCTAAGTGAAGAGCAGTCCCCTGTGTTGATTCGCTCTTATTCCTTAGTGCCAGTGTCATCTGTGGTGCTGGTGGTCATACAGGTGACCTGGTGTCTTCAGTTCCTGATGCTTGGGTAAGACTGCCTGAGTGGGGCCAAGGGCTGACTTACAGGAGAGACTATATCACAAAACAAACTCATGACACATTTGCACCCTGTCTGAGGACATGTGTAACCCCCAAGAACCCCCTAGATTTCTAGCAGAATGTCGGTGAGAAACTTTTGTCCTAGTCTTACGGTTTTGCAATGGAACAAACTCACTTTGAAGTCAGGGTGAGATTTATATCATTGTAAAATTAGTGTCAATGTCACAGTGCTAGCACTGACTTTGGCCACCTTGGGCACCAACCACCAGAGGTAGAAGAAATGACTCATCTTGTTTTCTGGGGCACTGAGGTTCAGATTTACAACACTCTAACATGACATAGGCAAAAAAAAAAAAAAAATGTCATGTTGTTGTTTTTTTTCACTAATTCACAGGCTCTGAAATTACCATTAGTTTTAAATTACCATTATTGAGTTTTCACGTTCTCATTCACTACAAACCTGTTCTAATTACCCCAGGGTCAGACACCAGACAATTATGGGTAGCCCCAATCCTCAGAGCCTGAAACCAGCCAGTTCTAAACCCGCTCACACTGCCTTACCCATACCTCCTGCAGAAACTGCAGTTCAGGTTCTTGCCCATATTTTCTTCCTTTCTGTCTGCGCTGTGACAAAACCCCAGTGCTTCCTTACGTGCCCCCTTACCCCCTCCCCATGGTATGGCATGCACTTGCATCCTGGGAACTGTTAGCAATAAAATGTCTTTTCATTTAGAAGTCCTGATCTGCTAACCTTACTATAGTACAAATTTTCTATTGATACACCATATATTTACTGTTGACACTCTTATAGATAGTCCCCATTGCCCCCCCTTTACTCCCTCCATCCAGCCCCTACCTCCCCCTCAACCTTCACCACTGTGTCCATGGGCTATACATATGTACATACATTCTTTGGCTAATCTCTTCTGGTCCCCTGCCCTCCTCCCCTCTGAGATCCGTTAGCCTGTTCCATGTGCCCATACCTCTGGTTTTATTTTGTTCACCAGTATTTTGTTCATCAGATGCTACATATAAGTGAGATCATATGGTATTTGTCTTTCTCTGACTGGTTGATTCTGCTTAGCATAATATTTTCCAGGTTCACCCATGCTGTCGCAAAGGGAAGAGTTCTTTCTTTTTCATGGTTACATAGAATTCTATTGTGTAAACATACCGCCACTTTTTATTTACTCATCTACTGATGGACATTTGGGCTGTTTCTAGACCTTGGCTATTGTAAATAATGCAATTATGAACATACGGGTGTATATATTCTTTCTGATAATACAATGTATTTTAAATAGCCATGTTGGAAGATAGTCAAATATCTTTAGCTGCAATGAAAATGGTTGGTTGCATAGGATAATGAAGGCTCTATTGTCATTACTGCTTTAATTATGAGTAGAAGGAAGAAGAACACTGACAAGACAATGCAACGGATGTCCCATCACTTGTCTGATTTTGCTGAGCCTACAGTCCCACCGTTCAGTGCTAAACTGTCTTCTGGAAGTCTTGCAGTTTCATTCTAAAAAGACTTGTCTATTTTCTCTCTGGCCCTTTGCTTGGCACTGGAAATGACAGAGGGATTAAGATACAACTTATGTTTTGGACTATATTCTTTTTTAATCAACAATTGAAACAATATGACTTAATAAAATCACATAAAATTAGAATACTCAAATCTAATTTTCAAAAGTGAAAAATAGAGGAGAATTGGCTTTATAAAATATAAATCTGTGTAACATACTTTTAAATACTCAACGTGCAAGCAATACAAATATTAACTCATTAATCCTCATAACAATCCTATTATCTTTGTACTGAGAAAACCGAGGCAAAGAGACATTAAATAATTTCCCCAAGACCATAAGAAAATCACTAGTGATCATAGAAAATCACTGGTTGAAACCCAGGCAATCTGGTTCCAGATTCCGTGCCCTATTCAAAGGTTATAATAGGTTTCAGCACACTTGCTTTAAAAAAAATTTATTTCTAAAAATTATTTATACACAAAATACAATCGCATTATTTTTATCATGTCATCACATATTCAACAGCAATTTCAAAACTGCAAATAAAAATGTCAAAGGCACAATGAAATGTACAGTTAGACATATCATGAAAACTTTATTCACTTGTACTCCTTTAATAATTTATCTAATACTGCTAAGAGTTTTTTTTTTAATTTTACAAAAATAATAAGATTTATTCTTTTATGGTCCCAAGGGTTCCATTAATGATACAGTAACTATTTTATTTTTCAGCCTTTAATATGAGAGTATTTGTGCCATCTCTACAGTTATAACACTCATTGTAACTACTCATATAACTTCATGATATAATTCAAGCTATTCACTTTTAGTTATTTTCTCATTTCGATGTGAATATTACAGGATAATTCTTGATACTAGAACATTACCTCACATATATTTTATTCCTGATTATGAAAATATATTGCAATGAAACTTCTAAAAATTAAAATAATAACTTTGAATTATCATAGTTACATAAAATATATTTTCTAAAACACAAAATAGGTTACTTTTATGTATAAAGAAGTTTTCTAAAGGGGAAATTAATCCATGACTGATTGATTGAGAAGAAAAGTTACCTGTTTTTGTAAGAGTCTTGTGAGATATTTATTTTTCATGTTTCTGATTCTCATAGGAAAGGGAATCTCAAAAAAATCTCAAAAAATAATAGGAAAATATCATGTAGGTGTCATAAATTTAAACAAATTTTTGCCAGAGTGAAGATTATACCAGATTCAAAGGCATTTCAGGGTGACTCATATTCCTGATTTTGAAAAAGGGTACTACTTTTCCTAAAAAATCGTAGATCTAGAAAAAGCCTCCATTAACAGCTCCTTATATAGAAGCATGAAAATAGGTTAGAGCAGAAGAGCAAAAATACTAAAATGTTTTCCTGATATGTGACTTCTACCTGGAGTGAACAGTGAAATAAGTCCGAACCTAATGCAGCGATGGTTTCTCTAGCGTGAGCCGAGCAGGAACAGAAAAAGTCTGGAGGCAGGGCTTCAAAAGGAAGCAAGAGTCCACAGAAACCAGGGTGTGAGGTTTGCCTTTGACAGAAATTAGAGGCAACAGATTGTCTGTAAAGAAAAATAGGTCCCAAGAGAAGAACTATTTAGAATATATCAAAAGAATGATTTTTTGTATGTGTGTGTGTGTGTATATATATATATATATATATATATATATATATATATATATATACACACACACACACACATACATATATATGTTTAAATTATGATATATAGTATAATTTCCTGTACCTAGGCTTCTAAAATGTAAACTCTTTTAAAATTAAAAATACTTTTTTTTTAATAAGTGCTATAGTAAATGTAATTTATGCCCTGGAACCAGTCCATGCATTCTTAAACATGAAATTAGCATTAAAAATAAAAGTATTTAGAAATAAGTATAGCAAATTGACATTCTTATGACATATTAGTGTACTTTAGTGTGATGGATTGAATTGTGTGCCCCTAAATTCCTTAGCTGAAGTCCTAACCACTAGTAATTCAGAATGAGACCTTATTTTGAAGTAGGCCTGTGCAGGTGCATATTTACTTGAATTGAGGTCAAAGGGCCTTAATGCAATCTGACTGATCAACATATAAGAAAAAGAAATGTGCAGAGGCAGGCACACAGGGGAAGTGCCCGGTGGGGCCGCAGGCAAAGATCAAGCTGTGCTTCCACCCACCAAGGACCAACAGAGATTGCCAGCAAACCACCTGCAGCTAAGAGAGTGGTCTGGAACATCTTCGTCCTCATCTCACTCAGAAGAACCGACTCACTGACTCCTTGGTCTCAGACTTCTAGCCTCCAGAATTATGAGGAAAAAAAGGAAAGACAGAAAACTGTTGTTTAAGATGCTTAGTTAATGGTATTTTGTTATAGCCACACTAGAAAACTAATATACTTATTAAAGTATCAATCCCTAATGTATTGGAAACAAATTTTACATAAATATTCTTCTAAAGCACATAATGGTTTAACTAAATGTGCATAATGATAGACTAAATTTCCAAAGCTGAACCCTAAATGCGTTTATTTATTTTTTTTTCTCATCTTATTTAAGGCTTGGTCACTACAGTGCCTTCAGGAGACATGCAGATCATATAATGGAGTGAAGAGACTCATGGTACAACACAATAATTAAGAAAAAATGAATTATATGCAAACAAGTTGATACATTGGCCACATAAAACATGTCCATAGACCTACCAGTTTGTGATCATTGCTTTGTGTTATTTTTCCTTTGATTATCTCAAGCATAGCCATTATTTAAGTTATTTTTCTATTCTTAAGTATTTATCTTTATTCAGAGTTCTCTTATGAACTATAGTCCTGTATATTCAACTATGTGTTCAAATTCTTCACTTGGTAGTTTTAGAGCTATAGATCACTAAACATGTCCAAAATGAAAACATGTTTAAGTTCATAAAATTAATTTCTCACTTATACCACTGACTAGCACCCAGTGTGGAAGCCATGAAGCTTTCCTAGTGATAATACATTTTCTTTTGTGTGATAGAAAATATTTATTCACTACAAGGCCTGTCCAGAAGGTAACCAACCATGTAATATGAAAAATGCAGACATTTATTGAAGAAGATACAAAAAGCATTGTATATAGGGCAATAATGCCTCAGTCCCCTTCAAAGTAGGCAAGCTGGGACCTCACACAGTTCTCCCAGTCACCATCAGCTATCCCATCATATTTTCTTGAATCTCATTGATGGTCTGAAATCTCTTCCCTTTCAAAGGTGATTTCACTTTGGAGAAAAGCCAGAAGTCACAGAGTGCCAAATCTGGGCTGTAGGGTGGCTGAGTCACCTGGGTGATTTTATTTTTTGCCAAACACCTCTGCAGGAAATGTGATGCATGAGCCAGTGCATTGTCGTGATGAAGCTGCCAATCACCAGTTGCCCATAGCTGCAGCCTTCTGAATCATCCAAATAGTATCCGTGGAGGAATGTTCAAGCTTCACACAAAATGTGATGCAGATTCATTGCTCTACTTGCTCAGTCATTCTGAATGTGATGGCCACACAGTACACATGCTCACTCAGTGTCTACTGTCCTCACTGACTAGTACAGTGAAGTTATTGTTCACCCATGTGCATTCCAGTCCACTCTCCTTGGCTGCCAAGTTACATTAATGTTGCGCAAATCATTCTTGTTATATTAACAATGGTGTGCCTTTTTTGGCACAAAGTGTATGTGCCAAAACACACACTGTTTTGGTGTGACAAAGTGTATACATATATTTTTTTAAGTTTTTTGGTGAACAGTGGTAAAAAATATCTAAATAATTATGTTCTTTCATATCTTTCTGATATAGAAGTCATCTGATATAGATAGTAATAGATTATCAAAGACAGATTGATAAATATGTATAGTGAATTATGTTTTTAGTAAATATGGAGTTATCTTTTTCCAATTAATGATCATTGTGATGGTGTTATGCTTCTCCTATTTAGCACCCCTATTCTTTACTTCATTGTGTGCATGTTTCATAGAGAGATGCCCATTACTGGGCTTATAGGCTATCTCTAACATGTTATTTTATGATCTGTTATAAAAAGGCAATATAGTTCAATTTAATGGCAAAAGGCCCAATCTCTGGAGCTAGAGTTTTGTACCCCCATAGGAAGTTGCACCAAGATTGGTGCAACCACTATATGGAAAACAGTGTGGAAATTCCTCAGAAAGTTTAAAATGGTATTGCCTATGACCCAGCCATCTGAAGAAAACCAAAGCACTAACTCAAAGAATACATCCCCCCCATGAACATTGCAGCAACATTTAAAATAGCCAAGATACAGAAGCAATCCAAGTGCCCAAAACAGATGAGTGGATAAAAAACATGTGCTACATATGTGCAATGGAATAATACTCAGCCATAAAAAAGAATGAGATTTTACATTTTGCGATAGCATGGATGGACCTAGAAGGTATTATGCTAAGTAACTGAAATAAGTCAGACAGAGAAAGACAAAACCATGTGATTTCACTTACAAGTAGAATCTAAAGAGCCAAACAGAAACAGACTCATAGATACAGAGAACAGACTGACAGTTGACAGAGGGGAGAGGGGTTTGGGGGCATGGGTGAAAAAAGTGAAGGATTAAGAAGTGCAAATTTTAGTTACAGAATAGCCATGAGGATGTAAATTAAAACATTGGGAATATAGTCAACAATATGATAATTAATATGTATGGGGCCAGGTGGTTACTTGAAATATTGGGGAGAGCAGTTTTTAAAGTATATGATTGTCTAGTCACTATGCTGTACAACTGGTATTGATTATATACTGTAATTGAAGAAAAAAAATTATGACATAAATAAAAAGTGACCAAATAACTAATGAATATTTGAGAAATGTTAAATATAAATTAAAATTAACCTCACCACATTTAATATAATTTGTCTCTACATATGTATTAAGTTAGAGTAGAAAAATAGCACCTGATGCTGATATGAATTACTTTAAAACTTTCCCATTTAAAAAAATACTTTCCCATTATAATTATGAAGTGTGAAATTAAAACTTTTCATGGTGGTAATTTATGAATATGTCAAATTTTCACTTTCATATTTTTTGCATACTTCTTTTGTTGTTGTTTTTTTTTTTCTTTTTGCCCTTTGGAAATAATTATAAATTCCCAGCAAGTCTTAGATCAAATGTTCTCATTTCAATTTTATTTCTAATACTAAAGATGTAAACATAAAATAATCAAATAGTTTTAATTATATTATGCAAAATATTTTATTAATTTTAAGTGAAATATGTGAGATATAAAGCAATTTCTACATGACCTACTGAAGTCTTCACCAACATGTGAGTCTTAATATTTTTTATGTAATAATCATAACACCAGGCCTCCAACCTGCATTTTAACAGAACTCCTTGTCTTCCTGGAGGAGGTTCTTCAAAATGCTCATGAGAAATTGAAGTTTGTAATTTAGACTTGGTCATCCTCAGGCTAGTAAGGGTAGAAAAAAAAAATACCAATGATAATGATTATGTTCACTGAGTTTTAAGTTTGTTGGTAATTATTATTTAGCATTTATTTTTGCATATTTCACAATCTTTTAAATTTAAATATTTTAAAATATAAATTTAAATAGTTTTACTATCAACAGAAATGAAATAATGCTATTTATAATATATCAGTAAAGACATAGAATAGCTGGATTATCATATCTGTACATAGAACTATTTCATAGAATTTGTTAAATGTATATGGTTAATTTTAAGCCTCTGAGCTTCACTTGTTCTTGACTTTTCCTTTAATATTCTGTTAGTTGACCTGAAATTAATGATGCAAGAAAGGACAAACACTTTGTGACATATTTGGGACCTGCAAGAATTTTGTTTGAGTAGATCTACTCTTATAAGGAAAAAGCTTAACGCTGACATTAATGAGAAGTAATCATGTTAAATTTTCAGCCTACTGAAGCCTAACACCAAGCTGTTTTATCAAAGGAATAGCTATAAACAGACATTTAGTTGTGACTAACACTACTAAAATTCCATGGACTATAATCTCCCATGTAGTCTGAGAAATTATAAAGTAAGTAAATACTTATATAGGTTTTTTAATCTTAACAAAAACCAATTTCAAGTGACATATAACAAATGTGTTTATTTAATAAGATCACAAAAATAGCATGTGGTCAATAACTGCTTGTGCTCGTGAATATGTGAGCTCTTTCATGCACAGAGTAATAAAACCTGTAATCTGGACATGCTCAAGAAAACTCTATAATGCATATGGCAAAATTAAAGTGGAAATTAGTATAGTGGCTGTAACAACATATATGTCACAATATATTTCATTGCTTTATTTCATTTAATTCAACCACTAGTGATTCAGTGACTATTGCTAGGTGATATGTGCTAGGGACTGTGGACACATGCAAAAGATAAAGACACAGTAGTGATCTCTTCATAGAACAACTTTTCTAGCGATTTTAACAAATTAATCTAGACTCTAGAATCCAGAACATATATATCACCAGTAATTTGATCTAAGCAATTAGAAACAAACAAATAATTTATAAGCTGCAAAGGTATGTGTGTGGGGAGTCATTCACCTTAGATAGTCTGATCAGTCACAGCTTCTTTGAGGAGATGATAAGCAAGCTAAAATCTCAAGAATGAGAATGAGTAAGGTGTATCAAAGCAGGCGGTAGAGCAGCCCAGGCCAGGTGAGCAGCAGGTGTTAAGAACCTGGTGGAGAAAATAGCTCTAGTTCTACATAAAGCAGAGATTTGTGTTTGTGACTCATTTGCCTTTATGGTGGCCTTCAAGCCAGGTGCAAGGCGAGCACTTTAGCAATGCATGTGCTCTGTGCAAAACAGAATTTCAGAATTATTTGGAAATAATTTTAAAATGTTCAAAGTTTATTTTTATTACCATTAGAAATAGTAACATATTTGCCAATCAAAAAAGTATGTCTGAGGTTTTTAAAAATAATACTTCAAGCTCTGCCTTCAGAAATACCTAGCCACACTTCCTATTCTCCCTCTCAAAAGCTGGCAAATATCCTGAAGGGATTCCGGCCACGTGCCAAGTCCAGGGCTTCGCCCAGCAGGATTTTGTTTCTTAAGCATCACATATCCAGTACATTTCCGTCTATCTTTCATAAATTTTCTCTTAACTCCTCAGACTCCCAAAAAGTCCCAGAACTTAGAACATGTCCTGTGGAGAGAATCGGTCAAGCATTTGAGTGTCCTCAGTTTTCTGCTTTCCAATTCCAGCTCTGCAGGTCAACTAAAGTCTTCCTGGCTTCTCCTTCCCCCAGCAGAGGCTCTGTGCTCAGGCTCAGCCTGATCTGCAACTGTGCCCAGAATCAGCAAATATCCACTCTCTCACACTGAAGTGGACTTGAGGCAAAACTTCACTTATTGACTTAATCCTATAAAGTACTGTCTTTTCCTTTGGCATTTTGAATCAACAGGGATTTGTCACAGCTCAGGAGGAGCATTCCATGATCTCAGAAATGACCAGGCATTTTGCTTTCCCTAATGCAATATTCCTCTATTTGAGGTCTATAAGCTCTCTTATGAACGATAAAAAGAAAAATATGTACTGCATACATTACAATAGTTCTTCCTATCATGTATTAGCCTTACCCTCAATTAAGAGGCTCTGGCTCTATGAACCGACCCAAATCTAGGAATCAGTAAGGGACCCTAGCTACAGGTGGCTCCATTCAACCTTTGTTGGTCACATCAGACACATCGTTGTTGTTGTTGTTGTTATTGTGTTGCGATGGTTGACAATAATTATATTTCATTTGTATAGTTCAAGCAAGGCCTTAATTTATGGTCCATCTATTTTGTTCCTGGAAACCTCAAAATCAGCTGACTCCAGTTATAACTAAGATCAGTGCTGCTCGCACCAATGTGATCATTGGATTGAATGGAATGTTGCAAGAGCTGTCAGCTTGTGGTGGTGGAAGAGAAGAAGCAAGAATGGTGGTCGTTAAACAGACTGCGTGCTACGCCAAGCTGTAGATATTGGAGGTGTGGGGCACATGAATACACGGAGAGAGAAGAATTTCTATTTTTCTCTAACTTGTGTGAGGACGATTGAATATAATATTTTTGTGGAAATTGGAAGATAGAAACAGATAGCAAACTTTCATGACTACTCCCATAATAGCTCTGTTATTTGCACCTGGAAAGGTAAGAGAGTATAAGCAAGTAATAATGTAGAAGCTTGAGGTCACATGCCTTTCTTATGATCTGTACTCTGTCTTCCAGTTGTAAACACTAGTCCTTAATTAAAAACTTAAAGAAAGGGAGTAGATAAATTTAATAAAAAATAGTCATGACTCTTCCAGAAAAAGTGTTTCATTCTTTTCTATAGCCTAGTAGTATACCATTGTATTTATGTACCACATTTTTTTTACCCAATCATCTATTGATGGGCATTGGGAAAGGCATGGGAATTGGGTTAAAAAGGCGAAGGGAATAAAAGTTATAAAATAGTCACAGGGATATAAACTACGGCATAGGGAATATAGTCAGAAATATTGTAATAACTGTGTAGGTGTCAGGTGGGTGCTGGACTTATCAGAGGGATCACTTCCTAAGTTATGTAAATGTCTAATCATTGTGTTAAACACCTGAAACAAATGTGTGTGTGTGTGTGCTTAGATATGTAAAGGGCTTAGAGAATGGTCTAACATGTACTAAGAGCTGTAAAAAGACAGAAAAAAGTAGAAGGCCACTTTGTAGGTAAGCAGTAGAAGATAAAGAGATAATTAAATAAGGGTAAGAGAACACTTATCAAAAATGTAAATGGGCTCTGTCTAGTGTGGCTCAATGGATTGAGTGCTAGACTGCAAAACAAAGGGTCGCCAGTTCGATTCCTAGTCAGGACACATGCCTGGGTTGCGGGCCGGGTCTCCAGTGAGGGGCACACAAGAGGCAACCACACATTGATGTTTCTCTCCCTCTCTCTAAATGTAAATAAATAAAATAACCTTTTTTAAAAATGTGAGTGGGAAAGAGATTATTAGCAAAAATAAGATAATCTCTCTCTCCACTGACCTTCCTTAAAAAAGTGCCCATGGTAGAAATTGGTTCCAAGGTCAGATTTATAACTGTCAACAAATCTGTTTTAAAATCTGTGTTTTGTCTGACTCCTTGCAAGTAGCATTGATTTTGAGATTCTTCTATTTGTGCATATGTATTAGAAACCAATTGAGATAAATTAGTGTTTAAAGGTTAAAGAGTTCACGTGAATGAGAACATAATATTTCCACTGGTAAATTGGTAAGCAATTTGTATATGATGCTTTACATTATAACAATTTTGTGTGTTTGAGGCCTCCATCATATTTTTTAAATTATGTTTTATTATTTCCAAAGCAGTACTAATTTCTTAGTGAACTAAATTAAACTCATGGGAATTAAACAATTACCATAAATTTAATATTATTATTGTGGCGGATTACAGTATGGTTCCCAGTTATTCATGCTTCTTATATCCACACTCTAGTGTATAAATTGTTTTCAGATATGATACAAGAGGTTCTTTAAGGGTGTCTGAGTAGATGGGCTGGGGCCCTAGCATTTCTGACATTTCCTGGAGAAGAGCTTCTCTCAAGTAGCTAAGAACCCTTTTAGTCTTGGCTTTAGAATAAATGCATGAGAGGTCCAGCTGAGTCCAATCTATAGTGAGGAGCTAAGCCCATTCACACCCACAGTATGGAGAAGAGCCAGTCCACCAAGTCTACTCTTGATGAGCTGATTCACAACAGAATTGAAGAAGTGCGAATGTGGGAATAAAGCTTATTGTTATTATGTATAACTAAGGTTTGAGTGGCTTGTTACTAAGCATTATTGAATCGATTGCTGACAGATGAAGACATTGCCACCTAGAAGTGGAGTGCTACTGCATCAAAAGCCTAAAATATGTGGTATGGGATTTGGGAATAGAGAGCAGGAGTTATGAAAACTGTAAGTTGGGTTTGGGAGAAAGAGAACAGGCCAGTATAAAAATAGAATTAAGAAGGATTATAGAAACCTAGAAATGCTGGTATATGCTGGATTTGAATATAAAACTTTATATATATATATATATATATATATATATATATGTGTGTGTGTGTGTGTGTGTGTGTGTGCGCATATATGTGTATATATACACATATGTGTGTGTGTGTGTGTGTGTGTGTATATATATATATATATATATTTGGTCTCTCTAGGCAGCAATAGTTTAGAAGTTAAGATACAGCTTTGGAGTGGAATTCAAAAACCTACGTGGTCTTTAAAATACTTCCTGTAGATATAAACAAACAAAGCCAAAGCCTTGGTCACTTCACCATTTAAATGAGTGTGGTAGTACTTATTATATCTTAATACCTGAGTAAATAGACTCCTAATAAGGTGAAGAGTATGGTCCCAGAAAACATAAGAATAATTTTTCTAAGGACTTGTAGATAAGGCTGTTGGCACCAAGAGGTGACTGGAATTGAATTTATGTATATATACTCACACACACACACACACATACACATATGCATATAAAAACCCAAATTTTTGAGAGATCTATATTTACAAGAATGTTGCCAGTCTATTTAAGATGGCAAAACAAAAACAAAACAAAACAAAATCTCTTGTCCTCCACTTATTTACTATTGGAAGAGAATAAATAGAAACTTTCAAAGAGGCAAATGGAAAGATTCTTAAAACAGGGCCTACACCAGTAAGTGGAACAGCAACTGGTCAAAAACTTTTCTACCCCAAGGTCAGGAGTACAGCACAGTGTTTGCTGGCAGGATGTCAGAATTCCTAGGGGTCTGTGACTTTAGTGGGTTTTCCATTTCTCCTCTTTTCAAATGAGAGTATTTACTCCATAATCATTTGTTGGGAATATGGGTGGAAAATAACTTGTCTTTTCAGTTGGTAGGTCTCCATATAAAAATAACTGATCCCATGCCTGATGTAGATCATGAGATCCTTAGCAACAATTCATAAATCGGGGGGCAGCAGGTGAGTGAAATTTGCATGTGGATACATTTTAAATAACAGTGATTAATAGAGTGAACTGTGGTAGACTTATTGTTTATTGCCACTCTTAATTGCTCCCTGTATCAATGTCTTATGCCATATAACTTTGGCTAATTGGATATTAATATGCATAATAGAGTAAGGGGTTGAAATATATTGACATGAATGGGCTTTCTTTCTTGTTCTACTGGTTCTCCTTCTGCTAATGTTAACACACATGCAGTAGACCTTACCTGACCTTGTGGGAAGAAACCCAGCTCTACAGATCTGAAGCCTAAGAAAGAGCTTCACAATTGAGTCCAGACTGAATGTACTAACCTCGAGCTGTACTTAGAACCATGGAAATCGTACCAGAAGCTATTGACGTACATCTCTAAGTTTGAGGTGAATTTAAGGCAACATATTTTTGACCATAGTGTACTAATACACTTATAAGCCATGGATTTTATACTAGGGGCAAAACTACCCTCAGGTAAAACTATACAGGTAAAGGAGGATAATTTTTACCTATATAGGTTCATGTTAATAAAATTAAACATGAAAATCAAAATGTTTTTTCCCATAACACTTTGAAGAAAATTTTCTTCCTCTTGGGTCATTTCAGAAAATTAGCTTTAGGTCATGGATAGAAAGAAGAACACAGAGAACTGATTTTTTAATATAAATATAATTTGCCTTTTAGTACCTTCAATATTAAAATTTTAAGTAAATATTTAATAATAAAAATATAAAGTCTATAACATAAATTTGAGGAAATTAATAAACCTTAGTTCTTTTATTTCCCTACCTCATACTACAATTTGAAATGAAGAAAAATCTTCTTTTGGAATATTAGGTTCATTTGGGAAGTTTAAATTTTTTAATCTGACTTTGTATTATAAGCTTCATAACTTTAAAATTATTTCAGAAAGCAAATTATTATCATCAGCATCTTTACACATTTCCCTTAAATTTTTTTATAATTTTAAAACTTTGTTCTATAACAAAATTAACCTTGGTCTATAACGAAAATGTAAGGGTATTTACTTTTATGGTGTGGGGGAGTTATCTATACATAATGCAGGTATAGAGTTGAAAATTATATAAGCTGTAACCTAATTGTATTTTTATGTTTCAAGGATTTATTATTTTAAAGCAAACACTACCAGTGTTGTATAAGTTATATTAGACTATAATTCTCTAAATATGATCTTGGTATAATATTTCATATTGCAATATTTGGTATATTTCTCTCAACTTTGGATAAGATTTCAATGTTATTTTCTGATACTTCTAACTAGTTTTAGAAAATTAAAACTGTATAACACCAACTTGGATATGTATAACTGACAGGGCCTCAAAGTGCCATCAGACAGGCCTTGCCAGAAATGTTACACAGGTTCTCCAGTTGGGGGGCGGGGGAATATATATATATAACTGAATTAAGTAGTAACACTCAAAGAACTTCCTGAAGTCTAGTTGAACAGAAGTTTTACAATTAAAGATATAATGAAGACACCACATTGAGACTAGTAGGAGGGGCAGAGACTCAGAACAAACTGCTCCCACATCAATATGTGGTGGATAAAAATTGGGAGGGATATCATGGCTACAGAGGGCCCCACTGAGGAGTGACGGGTCCCAGTCCTGCATCAGGCCCCCTAGCCCAGGGTTCCTGGCCTGGGAAGAGAAGTCCTTATAATTTCTGGCTGAAAAAACTAGCAAGGATTGTGGCTGAGTAAGACTGAAGGGACCTGGGGTCTCAAGTGTTCCTCTTAAAAGGTCCATACACAGACTTACTCATACTGGCCCTAGCACTGGGACAGCAACTTACTAGGGACATACCTGGAAAAACTGAATTGCATCAGATCAAGAACCACAGGGGAAGCTTTTTTGCAGAGAGAGATGATGGAGAGGACCATTGTTCCTGTTCTAAACTCTCCCTCCATAGAGCCATCAGGCAGGTACCATATCTGAGTCTACATCAATTTGATCACACTGTTTGCCCAGCCCTGGTGATTCACTGAGACGCATACCTTACCCAACTTGCAGTCCCAGTCAAGTTGTTTCTAGTGACTTTTCCATAATAACAGTCTTTCTTGACTCATGCTTAAGGCTTTCCTAAAGTCTATCAAACAGTATCTGATCTCCATGTGCTCCATACCTACCGGCTCTAGGCCTGGGACTAGTAGCAGCTGAACTTGGTTCACAACTTAGCCTCTCTTGGGCACCTCCAACCCCAGCATGAGTAGCAGCCATCTGAAGATCAGGGTGTAGCTATTGCTGGGTGGCCCTGGGCAGGACACAGGTGGCAGCTGACCTTGAGTCCTCCCAGAAGGCCCCAGAGATACCTCCATGAGTCACGCATTCAGGGTAGGACTCAGTGAGCACCAGAGCCCCACTGAAGTAAGTCCTGCTTTGTGGGGTTCACCCCTGCACAGTGGATCCTCCACAATGGTTGAAGTCAGACCTTGCAGTCAATTGGCCTGGGAATAAATCCATCCCATTGATGAGCCAACAACAATAAAGACTCAACTACAACAGGGTGGAGGGTCCTCTGGAGTACACAGCTTGGGTGAATGGGAAGGCTGTAACCACTGGACCCTACAGAACACATGCTGCATAAGACCACTCTACCAAGTCCAGGTGATGTAGCAGCTTTACCTAATATATAGAAACCAACACAGAGATCCTGCCAAAATGAGGAGATGAAGAAATATATCTCAAATGAATGAACAGAACAAAACTCCAGAAAAAGTACTAAAGACAACAGAGATAAGCAATCTACCAGATGCAGAGTTCAAAACAGTAGTTAAAAAGATTCTCAATGGTCTCAGTGAAAACTCTAACAAAGAGATAGTAAACACAAAAACAAAACTAGAAAACAAAGAAAAAAAATGAGCCAGTCAGAAATGAAAAATGCATTAACTGAAATTAAGAATACAGCACAGGAAATCAACAATGGAGTAGATGAAGCAAAGGATCAAATTATAGATTTGGAAGATAAGGAGGCAGAAAACACCTAATCAGAAGAACAAAAAGAAAATAGAATCCAAAAAGTAAGGATAAAATAAGGAACCTCTGAGATAACTTCAAGTGTACAATATTTTTATCATGGAGGATACCAAAATAAGAAGAGAACAAGGAATTGAAACTTATATGAAAATAATGACAGAAACCTTCCCCAATCTGATGAAGAAAATAGACATACAAGTCCAAAAAGTGAAGAGAATCCTGAACAGGATGAACCCAAAGAGGCCCACACCAAGACACAGTATAATTAAAATGCCAAAGGCTAAATACAAAGAGAGAATGTTAAAAGTAGCAAAAGTAGTTAGTTATGTACAAGGGAGCTCCCATAAGCCTGTCAGTTGATTTCTCAACAGAAACTCTTCAGGCTAGAATGGATTAGCAAGAAATATTCAAAGTGATGAAGAGCAGGGACCTACATCCAGGATTATTCTACATAGTAAATGATGATTACTCTATCATTTAGAATAAAGGAACAGATAGAGTTTCCCAGACACAAAAAAAGCTAAACGAGTCCATCATTATCAAAACAATATTACAAGAATTGTTAAAGGGCCTTCTTTAAGATGGGGGAGTTGGGAAAAAAAGGGGGAAATGAGAAAATGGATTAAAAAGTATAAATTTGTAGTTACAGAATAGTCATGGGGATATAAAGTACAGCATAAGGAATATAGTTCATAATATTGTAATAACAATACATGGCAGATGGGTACTAAATTTATTGAAATGATAACTTAGTATGTTATATAATGTCTAATCACTGGGTTTTATACTTGATACTAACATAGCATTGCCTATCAACTGTAATTGAAACATAAAAAATTAAAGTAAAAAAAGAAAATAAAATTATGAAAACAGTTAAAAATAATACAGTGGTCCCCAATAGTATGTTCAAATGCTCACTTGAAAATAGAATATTTCTGATGTCATTAAATATGTTGAAGGATCCAAAAGTGTGATGGACAAGGTGGATGTTATACTCACCTTATCCCACAGCCAAACTGGAATTATAACTAAAATGTATAACAATCAACCTGAATCAACTGAAGACTAATTGAATAGAAATCTTTTGACCAAGGATTTATAGAAAAAGCCACATTAAGAATGGTAGGTAGGGGAAAGACGGGAAAAAAGAATGGCCCCACACCCACTAGCAGCAGTGGAGACTCTGGAGTCATATCTCAGCTACAAGCATTCCCCATGAGGAGCACGGGGTCTCACTCCCAAGCCAGGCTCCTCCAGCCCAGAGCACCTGAGCCAGGAAGAGATGGCCACATAATGCCTGGTTGTGAAAAGCAGCAGGAATTCTGTCAACCAAGGGGAGACAGGAGGCTTCTAGAAAGACACACACCCTTCTAAAAGGCTAACAAACAAAATCTCATTCACAGATACTCACCCTAGATTCCAAAGGAGAGAGAATGGAGTACACTGGAGTCATTTAAGGAGACATGGGGGTTTGTGGCTCTGGGGAGAGGGCTGAAGGAAGAGGTACTAGGATCCCTGTGCTGAGTCCCTATCTAACATTGCAGATACCATCTTTCGTGGGTAAAGCAGTCCCCTCCACATAGCATAGGCCTGGGGGAAAGCAACAGTCTCTCACTTTAGGCTTTCTTTTGCCCCATCCTGTGGAGTTTGCACCCTGCTAAGGAGTGTGCTGCCAGCGCTGGGTGTAGAGGCCTGGGCACACTCATGAGGTGTCAATAACTGAGTGGCATGGCTTTTAGGACAGAGGCCCCAAACCTGACTGGCACCTCTTCCTCTTGGAAAATCCTACAGCTCCATCCTTTAAGCTTTAGGTGGTCCCACCCTCTTGACTCCTGGTGGTTTTTGCCCTGCTGAGGTCTGGGCAGAATCTAAGACAGACTGAACTGTGTGGCTCAGAGACAAGGGTAACTCCTCCCACCTTTCCCCAAGACTGAATAGCACCATCCCTCAAGGGACAATTCCTAGCCAGCCCCCCTCCTTATTCCTGGTGGCACCACCCTGTTGAGCTCAGGCTCCTGGCAGAATCTTGGACAAACTAAGTTGTGTGGCTCTAGGATGGTGGCCATTTAAGCCCCATATGCCCCACAGGTGCACAGCCCTCGCTTCACCTGGCCAAATATTGGTTTGCTTGGGTCTGATAAAATTTACTGGCTTCATCTGATAACCCTCTGAGACCCTACTCTACCCAAAGCAATCTGTAGATTCAACACAATTCCTATCATGATACCAAAGATGTATTTCACAAAACTAGAACATACATTGAAAAAATTTACATGGGATCACAAAGACCCAAGTAGTTACCACAATCTTGAGAAAAAAGAACAAAGCTGGAGAAATCACTCTACGTAACATTGTACTTCAAGACCATAGAATCAAAACAGCATGGTACTGGCATAAAACACAGGCATATAGATCAATGGAACAGAATAGAGAGTCCAGAAATAAACCCATACAATTATAGTAAATTAATAGTCAACAAAGAAGAAAAGAACATGCAAAGGCATAAAGATAGTCTGTTCAATAAATGGTCTTGGGAAAATTGGACAAATGTACAAAAAATGAAATAAGACTACCCTCTTATAACATACACAAAGGTAAACTCAAAATGGATTAAAGACTTAAATATAAAACCATAAAAATCCTAGAAAAAAACATAGGCAGTAAAATCATGGACATTTTTTATAGCAATACTTTTTTTCTGATATATCTTCCTAGGTAAGGGAAACAAAAGAAAAAGTTAAACAAATGGGAGTATATCAAATGAAAAAGATTTTGCACAGCAAAGAAAATGATCGACAAAATGAAAAGACAACCCATTGAATGGGAAAACATATTCACCAATGGTACATCTAATAAGGGATTAACATCCAAAATTTATAAAGAATTTATACAATTCAACACCAAAAATAATTTAATTGAAAAAAATGGGTGAGGGACCCGAATAGACACTTCTGCAAAGAAGACATACAGATGGCCAATAGACATATGAAAAGATGCTCAACATCTCTAAACATCAGAGAAATGCAGATTAAAATCACAATGAGATATCACCTCACACCTGTCAGAATGGATATCATCAATAAATCAACAAACAAATAGTGTTGGCAAGGATGCAAAGAATACAAAACCCTTCTCTGCTATTGTTGGGAATGCAGATTGGTGCAGTTTTCCACTTTATACTGTAAAATACAGTATAAAGTGACCTCAAAAAATAAAAATAATAAAAATAGAACTGCCTTATGACTCAGCAATTCCACTTATGGGAATATAGCTAAAGATACCCAAAACACTAATTCAAAAGAATATACGCTCCCCTATGTTCATTGAAGCACATTTACAGTAGCCAAGATTAGAAGCAGCCCAAGTATCCGTCAGCAGATGAGTGAATAAAAAAGCTGTGGTAGATTTACACAATAGAATACTGCTTGGCATAAAAGAGAAGGAAATCTTAGCTTCTGTGACAGCGTGGGTAGGCCCAGAGAGTATTATATGGAGGGAAATAAGTCAGTCAGAGAAAAGCAACCACCATAGAATTTGACTTATATGTGGAATCTAATGAACAAAATAAACAAAACATCAAAATAGGAAGAGTCATAGATACAGAAAACAGTCTGACAGCTGTTAGACGGGAGGGGGTGGTGTGGCTGAGTGAAAATGTGAAGGGATTAAAAAAAAAGAAAAAGTCATAGACACAGACAACAGTATGCTGGTTGCCGGGGAAAGGGAACTGGGATGAAGTCGTGGAGGGTAAGGGGAGATGGATGGTGACGGAAGGAGAACGGACATTAGGTGGTGAGCAAACAATACAATGTGCAGGTGATGTGTTGTGTTGTTTACCGGAAACCTGTGTAATTTGGTTGACTGATGTCATCCAATAGATTCAATAAAAAAAATTTAAAAAGGCTTTTAAAATGGGATCCCTGGATTAAGTATGGGACCTATATGCAATTACGTGTGTTCATATAAGTAAAAGGAGGCAGAGAATAAAGCGGTGTATGCACAAGCCAAGGGAAAACTGGACTTGCTGACAGCTTCCATGATCTAGGGGAGAGAAAGAGAGATTGTCCCACATAGCCTCTAGAAGTAATCAGGAGATACATGCTGAAACACTGATTTTGGACTTGTGGCCTCCAAAACTGTGAGAGAATGGGTGCTTGTTGTACCAAGTCACCAAGTCTGTGGTCATTTGTTATGGTTGCCCTAGGAAACTAATACAAATTCTGGTATTGGAAAGTGAAGTGCTGCTGTAACAAATATTACAAAGCTGGAAGTAGTTTTGGATTTGAATAATAAATAGTAGCTAGAAGAATTTAGATGCATACAATAGAAAAACCTTGGATTGTCCTGAAGAAGTGATTGGTAGAAATACGGATATAAAGATGATTAGCGAGAGTTCAGAAAGAAATGAGGAACACAGTATTGGAGACTGGAGGAATTGCAGTTCTTGCTATAAAACACCATTGACCTAGGTTGAATGTGGGCTACTGTTGATGGAAAAGCAGAATTTGTAATGGATGAAATTTGCTGAGGAGATTTTCAGGCAAAATGTTGAAGCTGCAGGCTAGTATCTCCCTTTGTTTACAGTAAAATGTGAGAGGAAAGAGATAATTTGAAGAAGAAATTGCTAAGCAAAAATGAGCAGCATTTGATGATTTGGGAAATTGTCAGTCTATTCAGATTTCAAAGAAAGCTAAAATTAGGAAATCCACCCTTGACCAAGCATGCTATGAAAGACTGAACCAATGATGTGATGGAACACATTTTACTGAAAATATTAGGTATGTCATGTATGGATATAATTCACCGCCTTAACAGAAGCCAGGATTGGAAATAGGTTTGTCCAGGACACATATGCAGAGAACTCTTTTGTAACGGCGCAGTCCCGTCTGAATGACATGGGAGACCTGCACGGTTTCCAGGAATGCCAGACCAGCAAAAGCACGGCCAGAAAGGGACAGACTGGATAAAATGAAAGAATGTTTTAGATTCCCACATTTCAACCTCTTCTGTGTGAAAGACAATGTTAAGAAAAAACTTACAAGCCACAGACTACAATAAAATAGTTTCTACATAATTTGATAAAGATTTTTCTCCCAAATGTACAAGGAACCCTTAAAACACAAAAATAAGAAAACAACAACCCATTATTGTGTCATATATATTTTTTAAAATTAAAAAGTCATAAAATTGTTTATAAATCTAAAACTAATAAATACAATTAAAATAAGTTGACATACAGGTGCATATTTGTCTAATGTATTTACACAGATATCCTTTTAGCAAAACTGACTCAAATTACCTAAGTTTGTGATATGTAATTCAGAATGTCAGAGGCCAGATAACACATTAGAAATAGAACACATATAAAATATATTAAAAAATATTTACATAACAGCTCTAACACTTGCCTCATAATTTGCATTTATTTATTTATTTGGAAAGAAAAAGTTTATTCCTGATAATACAAATACATTTTTGTAATTGTAAATATTTTCTTATGTTGTATGTTTTATTATTTTAATTAAATTTATTGGGGTGACATTAGTTAATAAAATTATTTAGGTTTAAAGTGTACAATTCTATTATATATCATCTGTATAGACCTGAAACAACACTTTTTAAGCAGAAAACACAGGTACTAAATTTAGGGACATTGATCTTAGAGAGGATTTTATAAATTTGATCCCAAAAGCAATGGGACTAAAGGCCAAATTAAATGAAAGGAACTGTTTCAAACTAAAATATTTCTGCACAGCAAAAGAAACCACCACAAAACAAAAAGGCAAGCAATCAAATGAGAGAGGATATTTATAAACAGCAGCTTTGACAAGGGATTAATATCCAAACTGTGTAAAGAACTCATACAACTCAACACCAAACAACAATTCAATTTTAAAAAGTGGGTAGAAGACCTGAACAGATATTTTTCCTCAGGAAGACATACAGTTAGCTAATATATACATGCAAAGTGGTCAAACAACCCATTTTAAAAGTGAGAAAAATATTAGAACAGATATCACAGCAAAGGAAATATACAGATGGCAAATAAACATATGAAACACCAGTCAATATAATTTTTCAGTAAAAATTTCAAATAAAAAAAATACAGAAATACCACTATACACCTACGGCAAGGCTGAAGTCCAGAAAAAAAAAAAAAAAGAAAAAAAAAAAAACCTGATAATACCAAATGCTAGCAAGGATTCAGAACAATAGGAATTGTCATTTATTGCTGGTTGACATGCCAAAAGATACAGGTGGTTTGAAAAAGTCTGGTAGCTTCTTGAAAAGGTATATGATGAGGGACCCCCAAAACCAATATTTTATAAAAAATTGTATGTGTATTCTTACATGTTTAAACTTCAGTCACCTTCTAAGTACTCTTCATTTGATGCAATACGGCTATCAAGAAATTTTTCCACTGCTCAAAACAGATTTTGAACTCATTGATTTTTATGCCTTTTAGTGCTTCTGCCATTTTTTGTTTCACCTCTTCCACATCGGCAAAACATTTCCCTTTGAGGACTATTTTCATCCAGAGAAACAAAGAAAAGTTGCTCAGGGTGACTTGATTGGGTGAATTGGGAAGGTGGGGCATGGGGGTCATGCTGTTTTTGGTCAAAAACTGCTGAACACTCAGCGTAGTGTGGACAGGTGAACTCATAAATCACCCATCATGAAATGGACACATTGAAAGAGTCTTCAGAAAAAAATCACTGATAACCAATGCAGCCTCTCACAACAACACCAGCTGGTACACTGATACACATGGGTTCCTAGAATACTCACCTAGCAAGGGAAGCCTGTACTACATGGGACCTGCCCTCCAGAAGATAATTCCGCTTTTTAGGGGGTCCCCCTCATACATAGTCCTGCCATATGATCTAGTAATTGCACTTTAGTTACTTACATAATTATTTTGGAAAATTTAATTTTACCAAGAAAGAACCACACAGGAATTTTAGAGCAACTTTATACATAATTTCCAAAAATAGGAAGTGATCAACATGTCTTTCTATAGGTGAATGGATAAACTGGACATTACCATGCAATAGAATATTGTTCAGTGATAAAAAGATATAAGCTATCAATCCACAAAATGACATGCATAAAATAATAAACTCATATTTTGAAGTTAAAAATGCATGAGAAAAGACTAAACACTGTATGATTTTTATTATGTACCTTCTGGAAAAGGAAAAACTATTGACATGGTAAAAAGATCAGGAGTCACCAGATTTGTGGGTAGAGGAGGGGAAGATGGTGAGTAGGTGACACACAGATGATATGCACACTTTCTTCACTAGTAGACACCTCTGATATGATTCCACAACCCCAGATGTTTTTTCTCCCACGCTTCCTGTCGCTTAGGCTAAAATATTACCAGCCATTCAATATTTCTCATTTTTATTATATTGCACATTTGCTATAGCTACAAATTACATTGTTTGTAGCTTCAAAATATAATCAGAATAATACCATTGTTGAAACTATTTTGTGCAATAGAATATGCAATGCTAGATACATAGCACTGTGCTTGTTTTAAAACCTATGTGACTTCATAGTAAAAATATCTGATCATATATCAATGTATCCATAGTGATATATACATACATATATAAATATATATATCCATCCATATGTATATATATATATATATATATATATATGAGGATGGAATGAAGAATGTGATAAATACTATGTATCTATATTACACATATATGAAACAACTTCACTAACCTAAATAACTTTCAAAAAGGTAGATTTTATTTTTTTGCAAGTAAAATTACCTAAAAAATAAGTACACAGGTATACTCTGGTTGACAAACTTGTTTCGCCCAGTGATCTGGGGTTAATAATTATAAACTGATATACATATTAGAATTAAATCTATAAATGTTGATGATAGGAGTCAAGTTTCTCAAAGTTGGAGGTGAAGTTTACATATAAGAATAGTGGGAGGCTACAATTATCCCTGTGGTGACAGATTAGTATTGGCAACATTAGCATGAATTTGTGTTTAGCATAGAGTCAATGCACATAGCATGTATTGTGTGCATGCCCACTTACCTGGGTTAGTATACATTCATGTATTTCCTTCCTATTTCAGCTGAGATGACCCAGCACTAATGATATACCAGTAGCAATGGCCACACCTAGCACCTAGATCTTACTTCCTAATTGAATTTTCCAATAAAGGAAAGCAGTGATCTTTGAGAAAATAGCTGATTCTAGCACTAAGGAAGGAAATAAGCAAGATGAATCTAAAGAACATCAGTGTCAAAAAGTAAGGAAATGAACACAAAGAAAAAGAGAGAACAGAACAGAAGGGAAAAGAAAACAAAAGCAAAGCAAAGCAAAGCAAAGCAAAACAAAAAAACCAAACAAACAAACAAACAAAAAAAAAAAAAACAAGAAGGACCTATTCCAAAAGGGCCCAGGAGACAAATGAAAGAATTTCCAATTGCCAAAGCTGAAAGAATTTGAACAACAAAATAAATATCTAAAATTGTATTGAATTATGATCCAGGGTATGAAATGAATATATATGAGTCCATACTCTCAAATATCTGTAAAGAACAAAAATTCAGAATTAATCAGATATTACAAACAAGGATATAATTACAATAGCTACCATTTGTAAAGTGATGAGTCTACAATTTATACATCCTAACTAGAATTCTCCTTCAAACATTGCTAGCTCTACTCCTAGACAGCTCTGAGCTGTATCCCTAGCCCCAGATGCTTTTTCTCCCATGTTTCCTGTTGCTTGGGCTAAACACTTAGAGACATCCTTTATATCTTCCTTTTATTATATTGCACATTCAATTTATCTGCAAATTTGATTTCTTTTAACTTCAAAATACAATCAGAAAACCACTGTCATTTTAGCAATTTCACTGATATTATAAGGCAAGAAACCACCATGTTCTTATTGGATTATTCTAAAAGCTTCTATCTGGTATCCTAGACTATGTCCCAGCTCTCATATGCTTTGTTCTTAACAAGAAGCAGAGCAACTGATTTTTTTACAATTATAAATGAGTGCAGATCATTTCCTGCTCAAAATCATCAAATTCTATAATTTTTTAATCAATTCTCACTATATATCAAATTTTATATAATCATCACAAAGGAAGCACTTTTAGTAACTTTCAACAGTCATTTAGGGTGATTCTGTTGGAATTTTTTTTATACATTTCAAGCTCAATTTTAAAGGATATCATTATGCAGTTCCATCCTCTATGATTCCGAAAAATCTGAATAGTCTTTTTTCCCTGGTATAGCTTTAATAAGTACAAGAAGTAAGTAATGTGACCTTTCTATACGCTTTATCTTCCCCATAGAAGATAATTTCTATCAAATAAAAATAAAGCTAATCAGAATAAGAGTTCACTATAGGTATCTATTCATTTTTCATCATTATGTTACAAGAAAAAGGTGATGTGAAGATTAGTCTTTGATTTTAATTTAAATTGATTTTACTAGTGAATTAGATTTGGTTATGCTTCATAAGGAAATATTTTGTGTAGCAAACTGAATTGCCTACCTTTACAAATTGATATGAATAAGTAAAGGAACTTCATTTCATGCAAACTTTTTAATATCTAAGCAGAAATGTAAAATGTACTCTTGCAATCATCTGTGGTTCTACTGCATTAATAATTCTATTTATCTAAGCAAAAGGAAGAGTTTTCATTTAGGCATGTGCCTCTGTGCTTCTCTACTGTATGACATGTTAGTATAACCTATTCAACCTCTTTGGGTGTTTTAAACATGATCACAAGTGATGAATTCGACTATCAGCAAAAGCTCTTAAAGCTTTTATTTAGTAACATGCATATAATTAGCATTATTAACATTGTTTTCTTGTAAATGTGCATATTCAGTTCTAAATCATTAAGCTTTTTCCTCCATGTTAAACATAATACAGCAGCCTAACCTTTTTTTTTTTTAATTTTGTGGTTAAGTCTCTATTTTATTGTAAAATCTATAGCTCTTTATTTACTTAAAATGGCAATTAGCCATTAGAAACTGTATTTCCACATTGCTTAAAATTAATGTGAAATTAAAATTAGACATAAAAATAAAAGCATTCAGTCTTGATAATCTACAAATTAAAGTTACACAGAACTAGAGTTGATATTACATTGACCAAATAATTAGCATTCAACTCTCCTATAGAACCTGCTCATTGCAAAATGGTAACTGTTCCTCTACTCACTTCCTGTCAGACAAGTGCCAGTTAAATCACTGCTGTGAATTATGCATTGTTGCTGTCAGACACTATTTATTGGCTAACAATTTCTCTTCCTTAGTTCATTAAGTCCAAATTTTGTTTTAGCCACACAAACTGAGTTAAATAAAAGCCTCTTCTCTCATCCCAGGTATTAGCAGTCATTGGTCTAAATAAAACATGATCCTTTCATATCCTTCACTAGTTTGCTGTTTAGGAATGAGAGTGTGACCTAATTCTGATACATGAGTCATAAAAAGTATGAGGGGTAGAATTTTAAGAAATCTCATTTGCAAAATAAGAGTGAGAGAAAGATTTTTTTTCTTGTTTTAAATGTGGTTTTTTGAAGATGTGATAGAGGTTTGGCAGCTACCTTTAGACCATGACGTGACAAATCTAAAAACAAAAAACTAACACAATTTATTAGAACGACACAAGAGCCTTATTATTAATCAATGAGTTATTGTCCCAAACTGAAAATACATATGATCTGGGTTCCTTGTTAGGTGAAACACTGAAATGTCTCTGCTGTTTTGTTCAGGGGCTGTGCACTTATCCTTATTGACACAGCTCCTTATTAATGCTATTCCAAACTAATTATATATTTCATATTTTAACTTTTAACTATAATTGTTCTGTCATAATAGTTTTTGATCCCAAATAAGTAAACATAATTAACAATGTCTACTATTGTGGGTAATAATTTAAATAATAGCTCACATTTATTATACAACTGTTATGGTTCTCTGTCCTTTTGCATAGGTTATTATATCCAGTAATTATAAAAATCTTATAAAATGTGCATTTATACCCACTATTGGGTAAAGTAAAAGAAGCACAGAGAGGTAGAAACACAGGCTGGAAATTGCAAATTCCCACCCAGGCATTCTAAAGGAAATTGCTTTATTGATGAGGCACCATCAAAGATTTGTAAGTAGAAACAGAATAGCTTAGAATCACATCATATGATCCACAGTTTGTATAAAAATAAAAAGAAAGAACTAATAAAACAAATATATTTTAAATAATAAATTAATACAAAATAAGGCTGGAAGGTTATTCTTTGTTACAAATTTTCTATTACTATTATCTCTTGAAATTATATACTAGATATCCCATTTAAGTAGTATAGACATGGAACTTTAAAAATGATTTAATGTGGCTGGGTTGTGTGTATGTGTGTTTATTTAACTATTATGTTTCACACAATATTATTTGCCTAAATAAGGGATAAACCACTATTTTTTTTTTATTCTTCTCAAAACATTACTAGGCATCAGAAAAATCTTAGAAATGTTATTTACTGTAATACTTAAATGAACTTGAACCTGTGATTTAATATAACTTCTGGACCCATTCTTTCAAGAAACTTGTCAGAATAATAATATACTATATTCAAACTTTGGAATGAGAAGAAATGTCTTCCTTGGCTAAGAAACATGTACCATTAAACTCCTAAGCCAAATTTCATGACTTGAACTTAAGAAAGTATGAGTGAAATAAAAACAAATTTGTTTTTTTTTATTTTTCATGTTTCTTTAAACTAGAGTTCTATTTATCAAGATATCAAACTATAGGAAAAAACCATGTGAGTCTATTTTTTTAATCCTGTGAAAGAACAAGAGCATCAAGTACAGTTCCTCTCCAGATCTGTGAATTTACCTTTTACATAATCTCCCCGGATCCCATTGTTGTGAGGTGTGACCCTGAACTTTCGATCTGGTCATCTTACATCTCATGATGTAACAAACAGCTTTCACTCTCTTTTTCCATCTCTCTGGGAAGAATGTGTGCATTTTTCTCTTATGGTTTTGGCTCTTACCTTATATAATTCACATATTGGTATTATGATATAGATATTAATGTATTAATCACAATAAATCATGAAATAAAGTATTTCAGATGAGTACAAATAGTATGCAGTATTTTCTAATTTGTGAACAAATTGAAGACTAATCTAATTCCTACATTATCCTGAGATGTGAAAATTGATTTAATATTTATTTCTGATTGTTTTCTACATGCATTAATATATTTTATTAATACCATTCCAAATTAATTATATATTTCATATTTTTACTTTTAACTATAATTGTTCTGCCATAATAGCATTTGACTGGAAAAACTGGAACTATATATGAAGAGTTTGCATATTATATACAGCATTTTCATTTACACCGATCATCATCATTTTAAGTACATATCTTGATAATATGATATGATAGATAAAAATGATTAGAAAAATGCCTATGCCTTTGGAAACACACAGAATTGTATTTATGGTCAACAAAAACATTTTTAGGCTGTTGCTTAGCAACCTGCATGCAAGGAAAAATTTGCATCCATGCTTAAAGAATAAGAACTTATGATATTAAATTCTTTAACAGTGTTTGGTATTATTACTCTTCAAAGTTCATCAATAATACTAACTTGGTTGGCTTTCTAATTTTATTTGTAGTGATCAGTTTACTTATTAAATTTAACATAAAACACAATAAAAAATACATGTAAAACCTTTAAGAAAGAAGGAAAAAGAGAGGGTGAGGGAGAGTTGGAGGGAGAGAGGGAGGGAGGCAGAGTGGGCGAGTGGAGGAAAGATGAAGAATCTCATCTTCAGATGCAAAGAGCCATTTTATTACCCCTCAGGGAAAGCAAACTAATATTTCTGTGAAGTTACTATTTGCCCTTTTTTCTAGGGCTATTACGTGGCAAATACAATGATATTCTTGTGAAATATCTCTTCAGTGAATTTCATACAGGAAAATCAAAATGGAAATACAAAAACAGATACCTACAACCACAAGTATGTGAATATTGGCTCTTTTACCACACTTACTCATTTTGCCAGGATACCTTTGCCAAGCCATACATTTCTACTTTCATCCCAAGAACAGCGGTGCCATTGTTAGAATCTAACAATGAATCACTTTCATTTTTATTTTCTCTTTAACATTTTTTAAAAACCACAGGAAAAAATCACAAGCCTAACTACTTACCTATAACAATATTATGATATTATGGTAGTTGTTCACTCATTAATCCTAACTTATATCTTTACATAAAAATAAGACTTGTATGTTTCATTTCTTGATATCCCTATTGCTGTTAATGGCATCGCTATGATGCTAGTGGTCTAAATTAGAAATCAGTTGTTGTCCACACTTATGTATTCCTGCTGCCAGTATGTAAAGCAACTCTACCTTGCTTAATTGTTCGTTTTTTATTGTTCAAGCACAGCTGTCTCCATTTTCCTCCTACCATTGTCCCCAATCTGACCCACCCCCACCTCCCACTCTCAATCCTACCCTCCCTTTGGCTTTGTCCATGGGTCCTTTATACATGTTCCTTGGCCACCATTCCCCTTCTTTCCCCTCTCCCGTCTGGTTACTGTCAGCTTGTTCTTTATTTCAATGTCTCTGGTTATATTTTTCTTGCTTGTTTGTTTTGTTGATTAGGTTCCTCTTATAGATGAGATCATATGGTATTTGTCTTTCACCACTGGCTTATTTCACTTAGCATAATGCTACTTTGCTTAATTCTGTTACCTATTTTTCTCCCTCAAATCCAAATCATTCTTTCCATACTCACTGCACTTAATTCAGTTCTTTCCTCCATTGTCTTTAGAAGTGCTTCTAAATTATTTTCATTTAGTTTTTGCTCTCCAAAGTGTATAAATTGTCCACAGTGTTCTTTCTGCGTCAATGATATCAATAACTTAAAACCTATCCAAGGCTTCTTATTGCCTGTGCAGTAAGTAAAAACTCTTAACGTGACATAACACATGACCCCAAGAGTAGCCTCTTCTTAGCTTTGCTACATTTTCACATATTACATGCAATGCCCAATAATGAGATAGTCATAATTCTCTAAATTTGGTATTTTTTCTTTCCATTGCTTTTAGCATATAATTTCTATGCATAGAATTTCCTTCTCTTTTCTATTTGGAAAACAAAAAACTCTTGACACTTAAATTTATCTTTCATACTTCCTGAAAGCCTCTGTTTAACTCTCCTTCCCACAGAAACTGAACATTCCCTCATCAGTGTTAGCGCTCTAGCGGACACATTCTTCTGTTACTATACCTTATTGTATTTCTTTCTAGGTCAGCACCTCTTACATGATAAGTAGGCATATCTGTCTTCAATTTTCCCCCTCAAACCTACACAATGCCTTTTAGGCTCTAGAGTTTGATATTAACAAATATTCAATAGCTCAGTGATGTGATGTGGAATAAATTAATAAATCTACTAAATCAATTATTGAAGTAGTAATATAGATTTTATTTATTTTTAAGAGTTTCTTCTCATCTTTTTTTTTAAGATTTTATTTATTTATTTTTAGAGAGGGGGAAGGGAGGGAGGAAGAGAGGGAGAGAAACAGCAATGTATGGTTGTCTCTCACATGGTCCTCACTGGGGACCTGGCCCGCAACCCAGGCATGTGCCCCGACTGGGAATCGAACCGGGACCCTCTGGTTCCCAGCCTGCGCTCAATTCACTGAGCTACACCAGCCAGGGCTGAAGTAGTAATATAAATTTTAAAAGATACCATTTATGGGGACATTTGATCTCTGAAACACTTAACCTTTGTTGTTCAGTGAAAAGAACTTTGAAAAGAGATTCTCTGTTTCAAAGCCAGGATTTGACATCTACCTTCTTTATTCAACAAATATCTATTGGCTATGAGTTATTTATCCTTCACACAATTAAAATGGTTTCTACCATAATATACTTACAATCATATGAGCAATGGTTCATGACAGAGAAGAGATGGACTGACACTTGTCATCATGAAAATTTTTATAAAATTGAAAAAAAAAAAAAAAAAAAAAAGCCCTGGCTAGTGTGGCTCAGTGGATTAAGCATCAGTCTGTGAACCAAAGAGTCACCAGGTTGATTCCCAGTCAGGGTCGCACATGCCTGGGTTGCAGGCCAGGCCCCCGGTAGGGGGTGTGCAAGAGGCAACCACACATCGATGCTTCTCTCCGTCTCTTTCTCTCTCCCTTCCCCTTTGTCTAAAAATAAGTGAATAAATAAAATCTTAAAAAAAAGACAGTAAAAGAAAAAAGAGCCACTTATCCCAGACCTGCAGAGCTGACACATGCCTCAAGGAAAAAGTATAAACTTCTGTCAAGTTCTCTGGAGTAGCGAAGTTAATTTTGTATCACTGTCTGTTTTTAGGGCTGACCCTTGTCTGGGTCTAGCTCTGTTCTCTTTTCAACTCCAGGTTTTAATGTCTCACCTGTGGATAAAGAAGAGAGGGGGAGGAAGAAATAGAAAGGAAAGAAAAAAATAAAGTAAAAAAAATAAAAAAAATAAAAAAATGAAAATAAAAACAATAAGAAATAAGAAGAGGAGAAGACTAGGAATACTAAATGAAAGGAAGGAAGAAGAAATTAAAAGAGGGCCCAGAGACAAAGGAAAAGATGCTCAACATCATTAGCCATCAGAGAGATGCAAATTAAAACCACGCTGAGATACCACCTCACACCAGTCAGAATGGCCATCATCAACAAAGCAACAGATAACTGTTGGAGGGGATGTGGAGAAAAGGGAACCCTACTGCACTGTTGGTGGGAATGCAGACTGGTGCAGCCATTGTGGAAAACAGTATGGAACTTCCTCAGAAAACTAAAAATGGAACTGCCTTTTGACCCAGCAATTCCACTGCTGGGACTATACCCTAAGAACCCTGAAACATCAATTCAAAAGAACCTATGCACTCCAATGTTCATAGCAGCACAATTCACAATAGCCAAGTGCTGGAAACAACCTAAGTGCCCATCTACAAATGAGTGGATCAAGAAACTGTGGTACATTTACACAATGGAATTCTACACAGCAGAGAGGAAGAAGGAGCTTATACCCTTTGCAACAGCATGGATGGAACTGGAGAGCATTATGCTAAGTGAAGTAAGCCAGGCGGTGAGGGACAAATACCATATGATCTCACCTTTAACTGGAACTTAATCAACAAAAGCAAAAAGCAAGCAAAGCTTAACCAGAGACATTGAAATTAAGAACAATCTAACAATAGCCGGGGGGAGGGGACAATGGGGAGAAGGGTCTTCAGGAACCACTATAGAGGACACATGGACAGAACCAAGGGTGGGGAGGGAGGCAGGGAAGGGAGGTGGGATTGGAGAGTAAGGGAAGGGGAGAGTTTGCAGACAACTGTAACTGAATAACAATAAAGGAAAATAAATAAAAAATAAAAATAAAAACTGAAAAAAAGTATAAACTGAATCATGTTTAGAGAATGAACAAGTCTAGGCCAAATGAAAACATATGTGGGAGACATTTCAAGGAGAAGAAATAGTAGGAAAAAGGCTTGGTGGTGAATGATATTTGGAGGCAGCTACAGGCAACTAATACATGGTTAGGTTTTTCCTTCCTTGTGATGCAGATTAGTTTAGGTGACCAGAGTTGTAAGAATACATGCAGAAGCAAAGAAGTATTTATTGAAGCATTCCTTAAATGTTTACTGAGAATCAATAATGTAATGGGCACTGAGTTCTGGGGATATAATGTTAATCACAGCAACAATGAACCTCAAGTTTATACAGGCTTATATTCTCATGGTAGAGAGAGCTATGTATGTTATAGTCTCACACATAGTTAATACGATTGTGACAGGAAAGGATAGAGCATAATTAGCCTATGCAATGAGAGAAACAAGCCTAAGACACTCATCTAGCAGTTAAAAAGCCAGGCTCCATAGACACTAGACATTTATTCAGAATCCAATAGCATCCCAACCAGCCCCCTGCTGGGCTGGATTTCAAGTATGAGGAAATTGGGAGAATGGGTAACCTAGTTGAGGACCAGAGGTACCAAGACTGAATTGTCTGTAGGAACAACCAAGATGACACTCCAGAGTGAGATCTTAACTGAAATATTAGTTTTCACCAGTTTTTAGATGGCAGATGAGAACACGGGAATGGATAAAGATAGAAGCAAAAACTAAACCATGTATTAGGAAATAATATTACATGACTAGCTTTCATTGTTTTTGTTGAAAAATCATTTATCATTATTTCCGTTACTTCTTGAAAATTAACATTTTTTTCCCGCCCTCCTGCTGCTTTTAGAACTGTTTCTGTTTTTTTTTTTCTTCACAGTTTTACTGTGATGTGCTATTATGTGCTGTTCTTTGTGTTTATTTACCTTGGTAGAGGGCACAATCCTCCATGAATCTATAGGTTATTATTATGTTTAAATTTAAAAATATAGTCATTAGCTTTTTAAATATTGCCACTGCCATGCTTTTATAGAACTTCACTTTTTATGGAGCTTCAATAC
>PVJI01004912.1:0-102656 GCA_004026765.1 Micronycteris hirsuta
TTCCCCGCTCAGCTCTGCTATAGGGTGCCTGTGCACCTACGGCCAGTGACTCTGAGCTGGGAGGTTCTCAGTCCATACAAGCGGTGTAGATATGATTCTTTCACTACATCTTTGAGTGTGCTTTCCCTGGATTCAGAACTGGATTTGCTAACATTCTGTATTTCAAGTACATTGTGGCTTACATTAATTTTTTAATGAGTAATCATGGGATTTAATTTAAATATTTTATTGTTTACACTATTACAGTTGTCCTAATTTTCCCCTTTTGCCCTCCTCTACGCAGCCCACCCCCACCCCTACAGTCAACCCCACACTGCTGTCCATGTCCATGGGTCATTCACATATGTTCTTTGACTAATCCCTTCATATTCTTACAACAATCATGGGATTTTAAGTTAATAAAATAAAAATTAACTGGGTAGGTGAATTGCAGGGTCTAAGCACTAAGATGGATAGATCAAGTTTTGAAATGTAACTAGTTGAGAAGTTGGGAACTGCTTGAATGCAACTGTATTTTCATTTTTAATAATCTTGTCCTGTGATTCATTTTGAGAACCCACAGTGTTGTCACTGATGTCTTGGTGGTGACAGTGAATAGAGCTTTCATGTTTCCTGTTCTCCAGGCAAGAAAGAACATTTTAATTCTTCCTTTCTAATGAAGACTTTTAGATAATATTCCTATAAATCTGCCTATTGATCTCTTTTGTTTCCCCCCACTAAAAACAATCTAAAGATTGTATTTTCAGCATATTTGTATAAGTTTATCATAAGGTAAGGTGTAGATCACTGGATTCAAATCAGATGGTCAGATATGATGTGATTTCTTTCTAGCTAAATGTAAAAAGCAATGTATAAAAATATATCCTTTAGTAAAAGGAGATCCAATATCCCAATAAATTTATAGACCCCCTTGTCAATGAACAAAATGTCAAATGACTGTGTCATCAGTTTATGCAAGCATCTCAGAAATAGATAGGCTACGGGTATTTTTCCAAGTACAGAATCAGACTTGTTTAGGAAAAAACCTCTAAGGTGATCCGTGTGCGCTGGTCGTTCTTTCAGGGCCCTGGATTTCTCCACAGGACCTCCCTGCCAGTGCCCCGCCCGGCTGGCTGAAATTCTGACAGAGCACCTCTGGCCGTCCTGAATTATACTAGCATCAGTCACGAAGGGGCAAATTACTTATTAAAGGAAACCATATAATTTCTTATAAGTATCATTGAGAAGCACCTGCTAATACTTTCTTCAAATTAAGGAGATTGAGAATTAAGTTCACCGTCAGTTTATTCTTGTTAGGAACATGATTCCACAGTCTTTTTTCATCTCTGTAATTTACTTCTAGATGGAAAAAAAGGAGTTTTCATTGGTATGCTATTGGTTACGTTCACATTTTTTTAGATGCCAGTTTCCCAGAGTTTTAGTCCACTATGACCTGGAGGGTGAAGGAAGATCAGATTGAAAAAGTGGGGGGTAGGCAGCTGCTGAACACAAGGGATCTCATAAGGGAAGGCGGCAGGTCTCCACGGTCTAAAGATCCTTCTTCCCACTGCTTTCCCGTCCTGCAGATAACTTGTTCTAACATTTTTAAAAACAGCTGCTGAAACTTGAGAGATTGCTAATTTTACTTATTATTGCTACAATAATTTACCAGGATTAGCAATTCTGTCTAGTTTGCAAAATGTCAGCAAAACAAGATAATTTTTAATACTGATTTGATTTATTTTGAGAGAGAAGGGAAGGGAAGGAGAAAGAGGGAGAGAAACATCAATGTGTGGTTGCCTATCATGCACCCCTACTGAGGACCTGGCCCGCAACCCAGGCTTGTGCCCTGACTGGGAATCGAACGAGTAACCCTTTGGCCCACATTCAACCCACTGAACCACACCAGCCAGGGCAAAACAGGATAATTTAAATTGCACTATTCTTCATAAGTACTAATACTTCAAAATCGTAACCACTAATTTTACTGTGAGCATGTCAATGGCATATTTGGGACAGAAGTTGATACTCATATTTTAAAATGACTTCAAATTTTTATTGGGTAAATAGCATTCACTACGCATAATTCATTATTTTACATTTACTACTTACCAAATTAAGCATCTTAAAAATTTTTTTTAATCACAGCATTGCTTGTGGGCTTCACTTATGTAGATAATTAAAATCCATAGTTTGAATAGCGTTTGGCTTATGAATATAAGGAACTGTTACCCCTTAAACAAGTAACTATTATAAAGTTTATTGTGTATTTTTCCTATAGTTTCTTTACACATTTAAAAGCATGTACAAAGGACCAGAAATGAGAAGAAGTGGCATTATGTTTTTCACTGGACTGCTAGAAGGTCAGCCTTTCATTATGCCAGGAGGTAAGAGGCAATTGGGTAAAAAGGTATAAACCGTGAAGGTATAATTCAAAAAGAGATACTTTATCCAAAAACAAAGAAGAGCAGTTGAAGAGAGTTTTTACCACTTTATTTTTATTGTTGAACTACTATAGATGTCCCAACAAGTAAATTGTTCAGGTTGGAGTTTCAGGAAGTATGGGGAACAGTTAATATGTTATTGCATTAATATGGGTGGGGATTGATTAAAATATAGGTTTAAAGTGGAAGGGTTAAAGATTCAGAGTTTTTGACTTATAGCATGAGTGAATTTCCTTCCTTCCTTCCTTCTTTTGAGGGAGACACAGTAATAAATGCAGCTTTGAACATACTGAGTTTAAGGTATCTTTGGAATATCCAAGTGGAAATGTCCAATAGGCAGCTGAACATACACATCAGCAAACTTAAGAAGGAGGACCTAGATTAGGAATACAGATTTGGAAGTCCAGCATATAGATAATTAAATAGAGGGAAGTAGATGAAGTCACCAACCAATATATAGAATGAGAAAAAAGTCAACTGGCTTTTAAGAGATAAGTAGAGGAAAAAATAAGGGCTTCTAATTTTCCCTTATCAGTGAAAAGAAAAGCCATTTGAAAGGACACTAATCACAACTTCTAAATACCAGCCATATTCAACATAGATTTCAAAACAGACTCAAAAAGTTTTCCACCAACACCTCTTCTGCTCTGACTCGTTCTTAGCGTTTTCTTGCTGTTTATATCAGATTACCCTGTAATTTTAGTTGCAGCCTTTATTCGTACCCCTTATCCCTATTTGTAAGCTACTGTTTTAGAACCAAGTTCTTTTTGATGACTTGACCACAAAAAGATCAGTATCTGACTATTCTGTCACTTTATTTCAATAATTTTTTCCATGTTCTTTCACTACTGTATGTGTTTGCAGTGGTTATCTTCCTTTTTCAATGCCAATGTGTAACATTTTGGTACATTATATTAACTGGCATCTGTGGGCCAGTCTATGTAACTATTATTTATTGTTTATTTGGGGAAGTGCATTCTGAGTTTGTTACTTATTGTGAAGGAATCTGGGGACATAACTTGCTTTAAACTAGGAGCTTGGCTATATCTAAAACTTTTTCCTCTGGATTCTAATTTGGCCCAGTTTTTCCTCATTTCCTAAAGTTTGACAACAAGCTCTTCTGTTATAGGACTATCAAATTATTCTAGATTCTTGTCCCAATATGATTTACTCATAGGCAAATGAACTGGAAAATAGTCTATGTCCCCAAAATAAAAATGCATTATTTCTAATGAAATAAAGAAAATTTCATTTTCATGTCATAGATAAACTATTAATAAATTAACTCCATAATTTACGCACGTAACATGTTCAAAATGATGCCTCATACTAGAGCAGAGAAGAACATTTCCACACTGGAAAATTCACTCTTTGGACATTTTTATTTTTAAATCAAACCAATATAATTTAAACTTCTGTCTTAGATAAGTGGTTACGGCTACTGACATCTTAATGATGGGAGATATTTTCAATGATTTGAAAACTGCTTTGAAGAAAGGACCTAATTAATCCTTTTCATGACATGCGTATTACATATGTTGTCCTTTGATTTGAGTTGCAACTACTATTTGTACATTCTGCCCCTGTTTCAAGCAAATGTGTTAGAATTGTGTTATTTTCATCTACGGCTTTGCCATAAAGGTGTCACTTCATTTTCGATCACTGCATTCACAGGAACGGTTGTTCCCGGGCTGCCCCGAGCTGTGTTTTACCATACCAGTCACTGATGCTGTGATTCCGTGTGCCCTTAAAGCATTTCTTCTTCTGGCCTGGTTTGTGGTCTCCTTGTTTTAGATCACCATGTAGCAGCTGCTCGGTCAGCCTTCTGTCACCTATTTTCAATAGTGCTATACAGCATCCCACACAGCTTCAAGGATGATAAATTGGCTGGACTCAGGGTTTACACTGTAATACTGTCTTGTCATTTAATGTTAAGTGTATCTCACAGGTGACACTGGTGAAACTGCTTAAGAAATCAGATATGATCTTTGGCAGAGCCAAATTTCACTTTTATATGCGGGGTATGGTTCTGTTTTGATTAACTTCAGAACAGATACTAACACTTTGAAAAAAACTGCATCATTTTTTAATGTCTAATATATCTTTTCCATTCATCAGTCCATTCTCTCATACTTTTGATTCCTGGGATACATTTACTAATCTGCATCTGAGGTGGTATCTATAACTTCAAATCAAAATGAATTTAACTGGTATATGCTATGATTTAACCCACACTCTGCTCTATCAGCATATACTGTTATTATATATCAAAATGTATAGCTTTGACCTTTCAAAGTTAAAAAAAAATCTTCCCAACACTGTAGTCAGTTCATCTGTCAGTGATACCGGTTTCTGCCTGGCATCCTAACCTGCATTGACAGGGACAGGAACTTAAAATTCTCTGCCTTAAGACTTTCTTATGAAACTGGTACAAAGATCTAAAAGTGCTAAAAACAAAGCAATACCATCTACCAATATGTTACTTCAATTTACAAACTATAACACAAATAAGGTGCCACAAAGCATAGTTTTAATGGTCTTAGAATTGTGGCTTGATTTTGGTTACTATTTAGGCAACACTTATCCATTACATTTTGAATAGTATTATAAATAATTGAACAAAAAATGGCCTTTTATTTTATTTTATTTAGTGAAATCTATACAACTTTTTGCAAGTGCTCCTAACCTGAAGCAAACTTATCCAATTTGAATTTTATTACATCTTATCTGTACTTCGTTGAGGCAGAATGAATGATTATATAGCACAACCTGTCAGCAAAGAGGATAAAAAGAAAGTCAAGGCATTGATAATCTACAAATGACAGTTGCTTGCCCTGCATATTTGAGAGTTGACTCTGTCCTTAAGTGATGGCCACGTTTAGGTCAGCATCAACATTATTGCCAAATTGATCCATTCAGTTACTACGGCTTTCTCATTAGTAAATTTCTATTAGATAAGAGCAGTTCATTAAGAGACGCTGCCACTTTCATTACTTTCAGAATTTGGGTTAAGAATCATAATTCAAAATTGTTACTCAATTGGTTCTTCAGAAAAAACAAAGCAAAATAAACTTCTATCTTCCTAGACAAATAAGTGGTCTATTATTCTTTAATAAATAGATGACTCAAATCAATTTTCCCAAATCATTTAGGTTTCATGAGGAATGCATTTTCATGAAAAAAATCATGTAGATAATCAATAATAAATCAAAGTCACAAGACAAACTTTGTGGAGGAAGAGATGGCTTGAGTGGTGAACGAAACAACTTTAAAAGGAGATTATCTTTTGGGCCAAAGGAAGCAAAGCAAGCAAGCACGTCGTTTTTGTAGTGCAGGTACACACCTTGCTGAAGTGAGGGTGCTTTAGACTAGGAGTCAGGAGGGCCCACCTTTAATCTTGAATCTTTTTATCTACTTACCCAACACTTCCAGTGTGGTGAACAACATCGAACGTGTATCGAGAACCCATTATGTGCCATTGAACCTTTCTGTACTTTAGATACCACATCTGCAAATGGATTAAATGACTTCTCCTCCAGACCATCCCAGGCTGTGAAAGGATGAGCTCTTAAAGTGTCTTGAGAACTCCTGTTGGACTCAGAGGAGTGTTATTTTGGTCATCATGACCTTCAAAATCATGGAGCTACTGGGGCTCATGGGAAAGCTTACTACTTAAAAAGTCACATAAAATTGTTACAGTTATACTGAAACACCTTGATTGATCTGTATCAGGAAATTTATTGCTGTGCATTGTGAGCACTTAAAGATATTCTGTTCCTTCTTCAAGGTTAGCCTCAACTTTCTGTCTGGTGAACTAAGCCGTTTTGGGGGAAATTACCAATAAAGTGCTAAGATTAAGAATGAGAAGGAAGAAGATTAGGGAGTTTTTTTAAATAAATAAAAGTAACAAGAATTCTAATTAACATTAATAGCAAAATAGGGAGAGTCAGTAGCTGTTTTAAGTGTATATATTTTTGAAAGCTGTGATGAGTGAAAGCATGGGAAAGAAAACATGGTATTGACCCATAGGGAGCTTATTTTTAGGGGAAAATAGTTACAGCCAGAGTATTTCGTAAGTCCTACATCATGAAATGCTAGGTTGTGGGGTAGACAAAACTGATCATGGTAATTCTGGTCACTCACTTTTCAAAAATTCTAAAACTATCAGTAAATCCCATTATTTTGATACTTGGATCAGAAAATATAATTACTCTTACTAAGGGTCCTGCTGCCTGACCTTCTGATAAGTTACAATTTACCAAAATTGTTGAATTAGAAAGCATTTGTAGAGTCCTTGCTATTTGAAAAGCATCAATGGATGATTATGAAAAAGTTATCTATTTGAGGTTAATACCTACAAAAACTGTTCAATTTAGGGGAAGAGTGAGTGGGGTTCACAATGAAGCCATGTGCAAGTCATGCATATTCAGATGCCCCTAGGAGAACTTTTTTTTTTTAAAGATTTATTTATTTTTAGAGAGAGGGGAAGGAAGGCAGAAAGAGAGGGAGAGAAACATCGATGTGTGAGAGATACATTGATCAGCTGCGCCTCTTGCATGCCACCCCCGCCCCCCACCAGGGACCTGGCCCACAACCCAGGCATGTGCCCTGACCAGGAATCGAACCAGCAACCTTTGCGTTTGCAGGGGGTTGCCCAACCCGCTGCCCCACACCTGTCAAGGCCCTGGAAGAACCTTTTCATTCTGAGGAGATTTAAATGTAGTATTCGTGAAGGTTTAAGTACTGTAGATTGTGGTTCTAGAATACTCTGGTGCAGGCTGTGAGATCACCTTTACATAGAGCACAAGGCACAATTCTGTTCTTTGTATGTAATGTATTCTTAGTATTTTCAAAAGGCAAGTTGTATTTTAATTACATCTCAGATAAATCTACTTTCAACCTCTGCAAAATTTACTTTTTTATGGTATCTGTAAAAAAAAAAAAAAAACCAATCTGTGCATTTCCCATATCCTTTAAGTAGTGTGATTAGCATCTTTATATAAAAGAGGATTTTTTCATGTTTGTCTTTTCTTCATCTTCACTAAATTTAAGTGAAATAACCTATCAAAAGAAATATGACAAGGCCCTGTCAATTTGAAAATTGTGTAAAGTTAGTTTTTGTTATCAATGCCTGGTGTTTCTTCTGTCTTTACCATTCCTAATTATTTGTGTTTGCTTTTGCTGCTAGGTGTATTGTTTTAAGTGCTCAGCTGTTGTAGTGGGTATGAAGTACTTGACAGTCCATTAAAAATAAACCAAGATAAATTACAGTTGTGACAGAGATTCCAGTCTTTGTTATTCTTGATATGGTACCATCTGTGCCTCTAATGAATTCCTCTAGACCTTTATAATGGTCTGTCAAACAGCTCAATAGAAATTAGACTTCCCCCCCACCCCCCAACAATGCTACTACTAGTAGGGTCGCATCTAGAATTATTCCATGACACTCCTCGTACTTTTAAATTAAAAAAATACTTTACATCCATTAACGGTAAAGAAATGAAAGGGTATTAGAAGAGAAAATACCCTTTCAAATTATTTAGTCCACCTTCCTCTTTAAAAAAAAATTAAAAATCAAATGCACTTAATTCCTATCTTTCTACTGTCTTTTATTAAATAGACCAGACAAGTATACACAAATTAGCAAATGCTCTTTTTGAAATGAAAGCTAACTCATGTCACCACTCTGTTGAAAACACCCCAGTGACGTCCAATCTCACATAAGCTGAGGTCCTCGCAGTGGCCTCAGGGTTCAGCACAAGCCAGACCCCTGCTTCCTCTCTGACCTCATCTGCTCACAGGCTCCTCATGGGTCAGTCTGCTCCGGTAACGCTGGTCTCCCATTGGTTCCTCTCACATGCCAAGCATGCCCTTTTCTCCTGAAATGCTTTTCTGCCAGAGAAATCGCATTAGCAGAGCTTGTCCCCTCATCATCTTCAGGTCTCTGCTCAAATGTCAACTGATCAGGTCTTTCTGATCACCCTGTCTGAAATCAAAACCTCGCAACCACCACTGCCCACTGGTAGTACTCATCTCTGTCCCAGCATGACTTTGCTCTAAAGCATTTACTACCTTCTGACATACAATAAGGTTTATTTGTTCGCTTTTGTCTTCTCCCATTACAATGTGTTTTTGTTTTGGTTTCCTTCTGTTTTGTTCATTACTGTTTCCAGCACCTAAGCAATTCCTGGCACTATGAAGTATTCACAAATATTTCTTTGATGACCCAAAGACTGACTTAATGAACAAGCTCTCTACTCTGCTTTGTACAATATTCCACGTTCTAGCTTTTAACAGTGATTGGTACCATTTACCCACATAGGCACCCTCACCTTAATTGAAAGAATTCAAAAGAACATCAGTCATTTAAAACCTAAACTTGGCTTCAACTTACTTTCAAAATCCAATGTAATACATAAGTAGGCTGAAAGTGAAAGGATGGAGAAAGATACACCGTGCAAACATTATTTTTTTAAAAGCAAGAATAGCAAATCATATCTAGGATTGCTAGGACTATATCCTAAAAACCCTGAAACACCAATCCAAAAGAACCTATGCACCCCAATGTACATAGCAGCACAATTTACAATAGCCGTGTGCTGGAAACAGCCTAAGTGCCCATCAGTAAATGAATGGATCCAAAAACTATGGTACATTTACACAATGGAATTCTATGCAGCAGAAAGAAAGAAGGAGCTCCTACCCTCTGCGACAGCATGGATGGAACTGGAAAGCATTATACTAAGCAAAATGAGCCAGGTGGTGAAAAACAAATACCATATGATCTCACCTTTAATTGGAACATAATCAACAAAACAAGCAAAGTATAACCAAAGACACTGAAATTGAGAGCAGGCTGATGGTGACCAGAGGGGAGAGGGGAGGGAGTTTTAGGGGAAAAGGGTGAAGGGTTTACAGGAGCAATTATAGAGGACACACGGACAACAACAGGGGAGGGGAGGTGGGAGGGAAGTGGTGAGGGCTGGGGAGTAGAGGGGAAAGGCACAAAACTGTACTCAAACAATTAAAAAATAAAGAAAAAATAAAGAACAGCTATATCAGTATCAGATAAAGTAGACTTCAAAGCAAAAAAGCTACTAGAGACAAACAGGGGCACTACAGTGATAAAAGGATGACTCCCTCAGGAAGCCATAATCCTAGATCTGTACATACCAAAGAAAATAAAATTTTAAAATCAAGTAAGAGCTGAAAGAACTGAGAGGAGAAACAAATTCGCAACGACAGTTGGTAACTTCAATACTCCACTGTCAACAATTGATAGAATTACCAGACAGAGAATCAGGATGGGCAGAGAGGAACTGAACAAATAACCTACCACCAGGACACACCTGACAAGACATAGAACACTCCACCCGTCAACAGCGCGTTCTTTTCAAGAGCCCATGGAACGATCACCATATCCTGGCTAAAAAATAAATTCCAAATTTTTAAGAATCGAAATGATACAAAGTATATTTTCTGTTATAAAGGAATTAAACTAGAAATTAACAACAGACAACACAAAAATCTTCAACATTTAGAAATCAAACAAAAGACTTATAAATAATCCATGTGCCAAAGAAGAGTATCAAGGGAATTGTGCTGAGTTTAAAAAAAAAAGCCAACCTTAAAAGGAAATATGCTGTATAATTTCATCTACATAACTTTCTTGAAATGACAAACAATGGCTATGTCTTATATGAAGGTATCATAAGGGATTCTTATGATAATGGCATAGTTCTGTGTCTTAACTGGGGTGATATTTACTGAATTTACAGATGAGATAAAACATCACAGACCTAAATACACATAGATGAGTGCATGTTGAGCTTATAAATTCTAAATAAGGTTGGTAACTTTTTCAATGTCATAGTTGTGATAACTGCACTATCATTAAGCAAGATGTGGTCACTGGGAAAATGAGTGCAAGGTTAGAGGAATTTCAGTATTTCTTCCTCATGGCTGCATTTGAATCTACAGTTATCTGAAACCGAAGAGTTTAATTTAAAAAGCCAATATAATGACATGGAAAGGTTCATATTTAAAGGAATGTTAACTTCTTTCATAATAAAATCAGTGTTAAGTATTCAATGAGAGTGCAGCACAGTGACCGACACAAAATAATCAATAAATGTTAGCAAGTCCTATCATTATTTTTTGAAAAGAAAAAACTGAAGGGACAATACTTTTCCTTTAAACAGACATCACTGAAACATGTTTTGGAAGGAGTTTAAAATTACACTGATTTTTTTTTTAATAAAATGAAACCATTACAATGCTATTGTTGTATATGATACCCAAGTATCAAAGGATAAATTGGATTTGAAAATTCTAAAAAAAATTACAGACTGTCTAAACATATTTGCTAAACATTTAGTTAAATTAACACATTCTACTGTGAAAATCACAAGTACTAACTGCATTACATGGGGGCCAACTAACATGTCAATTACATGCCTAGGTGTTACAGAATTGTAAAAGGATAATTACAAATAATTAAGTGGTATAACAATGTTGTTCTAACCTTTTTTAGTGACAGCAAATCCTGAGGAAGAATAAATAAGCTCTTTGGAGAAAACTATGTAACTTCAAATGTTTTCCGAGCCTAGGATACTCATTTGGTCTGATCCTACAATCAACTATGCATACAAATACTACTGAACAGTTGAGAGCATTTTAGAATGATAAGCCATTTACCCCAGAGCTTATCGAGGTCTAATCCTGACGCCTAAGCTGCTAGACAATGGAGGAGTTATCTGGACGCTTTCCTTACGCCTCCAGCGAAGGCACTCCACCTTATCCAAATTCAGATGGCTCGATTAGGAGACACCCCAAAACCCAATTATTTCTAATCTGTGCACTATTCAATATATAATACATACTACGGGACTCTATCTAAATAAACTCTATTGTACTTATTATGTGTCAAAGTTTTAAAGACAGCTATCACCTAATCAAAAAAAAGACAAATGTATTATTCTAGCCAGCAATGTAGGTTTACTTTTGAGGATTCCTTATTTTCAAAGTTTACTTCTACACAATAAAATGAAGGGAGAGCTCTTTCAGAGTCCTATTGCTAAAAGCCTGGAAGTATACTAACAGAGACTAATGAGCTCATGTAATTGAATGGATTATATTTAGAGCTGTGAAAAGAGGGTACTACGTTCATCTCTGAAGTACACATTTAGAGACCCAATTTGTTTATAAGTACTTTCGTTTTAAAATCATTTCTGACTTCGGAATATTTCAGTAGCATTCTCCATTCTGGGTAAGTTGGGGGAAAGGCTGGCTTCTACAAGTGTTTCTTCCCGTAACTACTGCATTAGAATTTATGAGGTAGTACCACAGGAATCTAAATTTTTAAAAGATTCCTGGGTGTTTTTATGCACAATTAAGATTAATATCAGCTACTATGTTTGTGAGCTAACACTTAATTCAGAACTAGGATGCTTTGTAATAACTTTTATTCTTGCCAAATAGGGGATGTCTTCATTTTTCTACAGCGGTAGAGCTTTGAGATGACTAAAAATACAGTAAGAAGGGTGAATACAAACTGCATCAATACCACAGACGGTGAAAGTACCTGGGATCTCCTTGAACGCTCCTTGTTACCAATGGCCCACTTACGGCAAGGCTCTCAGAGAGAGAGCCGGGAGGGATCTGCAGGCATGATTACAGCTAAGCCTCGATGGAAGTCTTCCTGGCCAGCAGTAAAGCGGACTGTGCCGCCCTCCGGCAACTGTGCCAATGGCGGCAAGCTGTCTGAGCCACTGGCTCCAATTACTTGTTGTTGCCTAATTAACTTGCATACCAAAAGAAACAACAACACTGGTGAAATTGAACAATTTCTCCTGTAAGCCTGATATTTAAATTCCTTGCATCAAGTCATTTAGAGCCATTTGTAGAGAATCTGCCCTTTTGCTGACTACATATCAATTTTCTGCCTACTATTCTATCTTGTATGTTGGCAAAATACAAGCAGTTTATTTGCCTTTCACTGTTTTTAGCAAATTCAAGGCAAACTACAAAAAGAAAATATGCAATTTCACCTCCCCCAAAGCACCTGGTATAGTGCATTCACTGTGCATCAGCAGGTATTTCTTGATGTCCATTCCAACAGTGAAGCCACGCTCTCTGTTAGATGCACCACAACATATTTGTCTGTTTGGTCTGCTTTTTCACTCGAATACTGAAAATTTCACTTTTAGCAATAACTGCAATTTTCTATTATCACATATAAAAACTCATGCCTGTAAATTCCTCTTAATTTTTATATCATTAAATACCAAAATGTTCATCAAAAATTATTATTTTGCTATATTTCCAAAAGAAACTAACATCTACGGCAGCAAATAAAACCCTGGGGTGAGAGGACAAAAGTTTAAGTAGAAGTGTGTCATTCAGTTTAAGTAGCATTTGTGCTGAAAGACTACTGAGACCACAGTATTCTAGCTAACTGGCAGGAGTCTGTTTCTACAGACTCAAAGATCTAAAGGTAAAAGGTACTTTTAGAGATTATCTCATCTGATCTTTAGTTTTGCAAATTAGGAAATTTGCCTGTCGAGATTATTTTATTTTTTCTTCTTTATTGGACCAAATGATTCTGAAATATTGCACATTAGATCACACAAAAAATGTTAAGTATTTGATCACCTATCTATACTATGAGCACTATTTTATGTTTATGGTAATAAATATGAATCAATTATTACATACAGTAATCACTGTTAAATAAGTAGGCAGCATATTCCTGTCATTCTACAACTAAGGTTAAAGGAAATATGGAATGACATTTCATGAAATCAGACCCTGGAAAACCTCATCTTCACAAGGTCCGAGACCACGCCAACTCCCAATTTGCACTAAGAAGTTTTGCCTGAACCATACGATGCTTTTGGTCAGACCTACTTGAGGTTTCACTAATCTGTAAAATTTTGTTCAGCCTTCCCAGGGTTGAGATGAAGCAAAGCTGGAGTTTTGGCTTATTTCTTCAGAATACATCCTCTAATTTTAGATCATCATTGGTTTTTCCTGACCTCAGCAAGACGGAGTCTACCCGCTCCCCTGTTTCCAACTCATCTTCCTGCCTGATGCCGACCCAACGATTCTATAAAATGTTGCCTGTGAAGTTTTTAGTATCGACTGTTTTTCTGGTTTGTATGGCCAAGAAGAAACAATGAGCATTTTATTAGGCATTTGTATTTGCTTTTCTAACACACACACAAAAGAGAATGAAGTCATATATACCTGTATTATCTGAAAGAACAGAAAAAGCAATTCCAGAATAACTCCTAACATACAGTCTCCAACCTGAATCACAGCCACACACAAACCTGCTATAAAAACAACAAGCAATCTTATCTGCAATCTTATCTTACACAAACATTTCTCCTAGTTATAAAGCTGCTTAAAGCGTCTCTTATTAGTGAAATGAAGGGGCCAGTGGTGGGAGAAAGGAGTATATGACTAGATTCTGCCATGCAGTTAAATTTTATGTGCCATTATATGATTTCCAGAAAATTTCTTAAACCAAAACTATATACAACCTGAGACTTTTAAAAGAAGACATGTGACATTAATTATAACCTTTCTCTCACTTATCAATACTCCTAGTAAGGCTAAATAATTAGAAAAATTGAGGAACTGAAATCTCTTAAACGTTTCTCATGGTGGCACATTATCTTGCATAACAAATCATTTAAATCTTACTAGCTGAAAAATAAATGAACAAATAAAATCAGGAGGATTTTTGCAGCTGCTTAGGGAATCATAAAGAAGTGTAACATTCTGACTCCTTTGGATGACTAAATTTATAAATCTACTGACCTGGACTTAAAAATCCAAAAATGAAGAAGAATGAAAATTAATTAGCCTATTGCATTAAATATATTTTCATGTTCTCTACAAAATACTAATGGAACGAAATGTGTTAAAATTCTAACATTAGCATCGTAGTATTACAGTTACCACCATAGTAGAACTCCTTGTCTGCTGTTCCTCTCTCTGCAGTTTCAGTTGCCCACAGTCAACCATGGTTCAAAAACAGTAAACAAAACATTCCAGACAAAGCAATTCCATAAATAATCAGTTTTAAATTCAAAGTAGTGTGATGAAATTTCTCACTGTCCCGCCCAGGGCTGTTCGCCCATCATCCTTTGTTCGCCCATCATCCTTTGTTCGGCATGCCCACGCTACAGACACAACCCTCACTTGGTCACTCAGTGGTCATCTGGGTTATCAGGCCAGCTGTAACAGCACCACACTGCTGGTGCTCAGGGAGCCTTGTTTTACCGAACATGCCTTGGCCCCAAAGTGCAAGAGTAGTAATTCCAGCAATTCAGATATGCCAAAGAGAAGATGGGAAGTGCATCCTTTCAGTGGAAAGGTGAACATTCTCAAGTTAATAAGGAAAGAAAAACAATCATACCCTGAGCTAAGATCTATGTTAAGAACAAATTTATCCATGAAATTATGAAGAAGGAAAGGAAACTCACACTAGTTTTGCTGTCGTAGCTCAAACCACAAAAGTCACGGCTGACAAGGTCTTCGTTAAGATGGAAAAGGCATTAAATTTGCGGGGAAAAGACATGAACAGAAAACGTGTTCCAACTCATAGCAATACCTCGCAGCAGAAAGTGTTGAATCTATTCAAAGGCTTTAGCAAAGGATTCCCTGAAATGAATAACCACATTCACATAACTTTTATTACAGCACATTGTTACGATTGTTCTATTGTTGCATACTGTTGCTAATCTCTTACTATGCCTAATTTATCAATTAAACTTTTACCATAAGTACGTATGTACAGGAAAAAACACAGTACTCATAGGGGTGGGCAAAAGTAGGTTTACAGTAGTGAGTATGCGAAACAAGAGTTTATTCTTGTACTATTATTTACTTATTAATTATTGTATTATTTCTTCTTATTAGCCGACTTTTGCCCACCCCTGTACAGGGTTTGGTACTATTCTTGATTTCAGACACCCACTGGGAGGTCTTGGAACATATTCCCTGAGGATAAGAGGGACTACAAACACATATTCAAGAAAATGCTTCTGAAAGTATGGTGTACTCCTGGCGGCTGGATAATCTGGAGCGTTTATGTCCCGCTTCCAGCCCAGTTATCACACTTGTCTAAAAACCATGGGATGAGTACGCACATTGAGAATTTTTATTTGCTTTTCCATATATTATTATTTCATTTCATGTTTCATTTCTTATTACTACATGTAAAACATTTTATTATTAACATGTAAATCCCTATCCCAAAGAAAAGAAACTAAAGGATAGCTCTATTGTGGCTTCTTCAATCCTTAATGAGTAAAAATACCCTAATATTCATATCCTTAGTGAACAAAATAAATGCGTGCCTAGAAGACTCAAAACTGCTCAAGTCTGCCTTGTGCCACTAAACACAGACCTACCCAGCCCTGCTTCCCATTAGTTTTCTGTCAGCAGACCTGGTTTTCATTGGGGACTAGTCCTGGGTGGTGGCAGAAGCAATACTTGCTGTTGTTTAAATATTTATAGTTTCATTTCAGTTCCACCTTGGTTTGTTGAACAGACATAAAACCAAACTCTTTATCACATGTGCCACTTCCTGTAATTCACAACTGAGCCTAACTCCGCTATTCATTATAGAACACGCAATTTACAAAACAAAATACCACAGATAAAGAAAACAATCAGAATCCATTTAGGTGTTTTCTTTTTAATTCTTTTCCAAAAACAAGGTGTGAACAAAATCTTGAGGAAACATTCCTTAACTACTTTTTTATTTTCCTGCAATTTTAGTCGGTAGAGGTAAGTCATGATTATACGTGATAATGGGAGGCAGAAAGAATAGGGATGAGGCACAAAAACCTATTTCCATTCTTCTTTACACCTACATGTAAGAAATCTGCTAACAAGTGGCAAGACTGAAGGGTGTGAACTTCATTTCCTAGTCCACTTTCTGGTACTGCCACTAACAGAGAGTGGAGGGGTCACGCAGTGGGAACCAGGGGGAGAGGAGAGAGGCACTGAGAGCGGGAACTTGTTCGGCAGCCCCTAACCACAGTCTTCTGGACACACCCAATTTTAACCTCTCTTTATCATTTACAAGGAAGTTTGACCTTCTTAAATTTGCTTATGGAATAGTCAAAAATTTAGCTAAGATTTTTATTGCTAAACAAACTTAAGACAAATGTGACAGACATCAAGCAACAAAGGTTCATTTGTGTAAGAAATTAAATGTCCCGAGCAATACTTTTTACTAATAAAATCACAGGTTCAGCTAATGCATGCCACATTATAATGGAACTTGTTTCATCCAAGTCCCAAATAACTGTAAGCGATGAGGCAAGAATAAACTGGCCCAGCACCAAATGAAGACTCCAGAGTATGTATGCAGCAAAACCCAACAAAACATCGTGTAGTAAGTAATCAAACACTTAACACTGCACAGTTATTCCACACGCAGAAAACAGCACGTGAAGACACAGACACATGAGGGCGAGGTGGAGGTGGAGGCCGAGGCTGGAATGATGCATCTACTAGCCAAGGAATGTCAGGAATTGCTGGCAAACACAAGAAGCTACAAGAGGCAAGGAAGGGTCCTCCCCGACAGGTTCAGAGGGAACATGGCCCTGCTGACACCTTGATTTTAGACTTCCATCCTTCAGAACTGTGAGGCAATAAATGTCCGTTGTTTTAAGCCACCAATTGGTGGTAATTTGTGAAAGCATTTTTAGAATACTGAGGCAGCCAGAACTAGGGGAGACTAACAATAGAGTGTGACTCTGAGAAACACACACTCGTCAGAACAGGAGGTGGGGCATTCTGTTAATTAACCACAAACAATATGTCTCAAATAAGTGAATTACAGAAAATTTAAGAAAAATAGATTTTATTTCCTTATAAGGTGTTCAGCTTTATTACTGTTAGACCACAACTGTATTTTTTAGTGAAATAATGACATGATGGATAGAAGGAGATTACTTATATTACATAGACATATGCTTATAAGAAGACATACCTAAATATGGATAGATAGGTACACCCAACACATAAGTGGGTATAAGTGGATATAAGTAGATATAGCTAAATATAAAATTCTTCAAAAATTCCTCCTTTAGACAAAAGTACAACTTTTTCATTAAAGTTTTAATTTTAACCTTCGTCACATATAAGTATACAAGAAGGACCTAAACCCCGCCCCCCCAAAACTATCTTCTGGAGGGTGGGCCCCCTGTAGTACAGGCTTCCTGCACAAGGTGTGTTCTAGGAACCCACCTGTATCAGTGTACCAGCTGGCACTGTTGTGAGAGGCTGTGTTTGGCTTCAGTGATTTCTTTTTTGAAGACATTTTCAATGCTGTTTGCCCATTTAATGATGGGTGACTTAAGAGTGTACCTACCTACAGAGCGTGCAGCAGTTTTTGACACAAAAAATGGCATAACCCTGTGTCCCACACTCCCTATTCACCCGATCTTGCCCCAAGCAACTCCCCTCAACCCCAGTGAAAAAAGTCCTCCAAGGGAAACATTTTGCTAATGTGGAAGAGGTAAAACAAAAAACGGTGGAAGCGGTAAAAAGCATCAAAAATTGACAAGTTCAAAAACTGTTCTGAGCAGTGGAAAAAATGTGTCGATAGGTGTACTGCATCATATGTAGAGTACTTTGAAGGTGACTAAAGTTTAAACACATCAGAATAAATACACGTTTTTTTTTTTTTAAAGATTTTATTTATTTATTTTTAGAGAGAGGGGAAGGGAGGGAGACAGAGAAGGAGAGAAAGAGCAATGTATGGTTGCCTCTCACATGGTCCTCACTGGGGACCCAGCCTGCAACCCAGGCATGTGCCCTGACTGGGAATCGAACCGGGACCCTCTGGTTCCTAGCCCACACTCAATCCACTGAGCTACGCCAGCCAGGGCAAATACACGGTTTTTAATAAATAAATTTAGGGTTATTTTTTGGGTCCCCCCTCGAATATGCATTCTATACAATATATCACCCATAAAACTAATGTTTCTGAGTTAATGTATACAGAGTATGTTTGGAAGATAAATTACATGTTTGCATTTAAACTCTACTAACAGTCAATCACAGTAAACCCCGCTCACTCGTGGTAACCGATTCCTCAATATCAGGAATCGCCTGGGTCAGGCGAGCTACTTACCCAAGCCACAGTCAGTTAGCATAGGACTCCGCGCCCTACTCAAAGGCAACCCAGGAAAGGCTGAACACAGGAGAAACTGGGGCTCTCAGTGACAGCTGCTGTGAAAACTCTGCCCTCTGGTCATCTTAGATCGGAAGGTGACTAACCGACCAACCTGACCTTCTATGGGAATGCTGACTGTGAAACAAGAGACAACATAACCTGAGTGGAGAAAAGGCGAATGAATAAAAATAGAAAAGGAGGGTACGAAGCAGGTACAGAGAAGCTGGGCCTCCAGTATTCATCCCTTTACCCAACACAGGTTTACGGAACCAAAGCAGTAGGTTACACACCAAGCAGTGTGGTAGGACAATCACGACAAGTGGGTCATCAGGGCTGCTGTTAGGTCAACAGGCTTTCCAAATAAACAGTAACCTCAACCCTTGCTGACTGCCAGGGACAGACGGGGGAAAAGTGCAAAACGTTAAGGATCAAAGAGGTTGCATGATGATATCTAGTCCCATTCATAATCCCTGGAAACTTCCCAGGTAGAACTGGCGCCAGTGTTTGCCTGATCCGCATCAGCTCTTCACTGCAGGGGAAAGGGGGCTATAGTGTAGGCGCAGCATTTACATTTCCCAAATATTAGAACTACCGAAATTCTCACCGTTAACAAATTATACTGGGTGCAAACTGGAGGGCTAATAAACACACTTCCCAAAACTGTGTAAGGGGATTAATTAATCACAGGATTGACCTTGGTGAAACTTTAAAATAGGGCATGACAGGTTCTTTATTCTTGGAAGCCACTGCCGAAGCCCAGTCCTATGCCAACTGTTCTCTTCTCTACCAAAGCCTCCTAAGGAAAGAATTTGGTGTCCGTGATTTGAATCTGAATGTGGTAATAAGTCAAACATGTTTTCTCTCCCAGGCTCATTTGCATTTATAGCCTTCTAATAAGTGAATAAAAGGCACTGTCGACTATTAATTGATTATGAGCATCAGTGAGTGAATGGTAATAGAGGTGTTGAAGAAAGAAGAGTAAGAATTTCCTGAACCAATACCTCAACTACTGAATGGAATCTGTCAATTTATTACCAGAAAATGAAAGAATGGTACAATTACTGAAAATGACAGTAAAAACTCACACAATGACTCAAGGGTATGATCAGTAAAGCATATGTAAATTCTAATTTACATTAAATTCTGATAACATTACAAAGCGATAATTTAGTATACTGAATGATTTATCACTGCATGATGCCCCTAAACATCACAAAATGAACATGTTAATGTCTGGTAAAGTAAACTATCAAGAAGTCATCAATCATACGTAATACTGCTATGTCTGGTTCTATATTGCTAGGGTTTGGTAATTTAGGTTTTCACAGTATAATTATGCACAATTTATTGCTGAATTCTACCACAAATCAATTCTTTTTATTCTCAATTAGTTTCGGATTTTGTAAGTTAATATTGATCATTTGATTACTGTTTATAATTTAGTGTAGTTAAACAATTGCTCAATATCTTTTGAAAGCTGCGTCTACGAAGCATACATCTAATTCACTTCAGCAAATGCTTCTGTGTGCCTACAACGTGTCCTAGACACATAATCTGCTAAAATAAAGCTACAGTGACAGCTACATAGACATGTTAATTATAAGCTTCTTTTCACTGGCACTAAAAACTCAAAATAACTCCTCTTGGATATGGAATAGTTTTACTCATTCTCATCTGCAAGATTATATATGGTTAAGTATAAGTAGTTATCTAATTTCATATTTTAAGGGACTTATCAAACCTTCAAAATGTTTATTATCTTACAATAAAGGGGCCACTGCATTTTTTAAAATTTTTATTTATTTATTTTTAGAGAGAGGGGAAGGCAGGAAGAAAGAGAGGGAAAGAAACATCAATTGGTTGCCTCTCTTATGCCCACAACTGGGGACCTGGCCCGCAACCCAGGCATGTGCCCTGACTGGGAATTGAACCAGTGAGCTTTTGCTTTGTGGGATGACACCCAACCCAATGAGCCACACAATAGGGGCGGGGCTACTGTTATTTTAAAAGGAAAAAAATTGCTTCTTTTTCCTAAACTAAATATATTTAATTTTCTGGATTCAAACTAGTCATGACACTGTACTAATTAAGTTAGAAATATTAAGCAACGTGAGAAATTTAATATGTATTACTTTTCACAAATGCATATAACATGATTATGTGTTATATACACCGCATCTAAGAACACTTTAATGCATGTTTACTTGGCAAATTGCTCTCTGAAATGCAGTTATTCTTTTCCAGAAGGTGAAAATTGCTCCATATAATTTGCATACCTTTCCACTCATTTATCAGCTATTTTGTTAATTTCAAATTATAACATCTGACTGGATACTATTTGACTATTCACTTAAAGTTTTATTAGTTCAATAGCTTTAGATCACTGACTAAATGCTGGGTGTTGCACCTAGTAGAACAGAAAATTCTGTGCATACACTTTATACAACATAATTTAGAAATTCACTGTTTTTGTCAAGCCTGCTTCTCAATAGTCAAAAATTAGTCCTCAAAGCTTAATTAATGCCTGTTATCCTAAACAAGGGTTCTCAATGCATCAAAACAGTTCTTTGATTGAGGTCAAGATCTGTGCCCTTTTGGTCAAAACCACAGAGCCCCCTCGATGGCCTGAACACAGTAGTTATTCACTAAATACCCAGCATATCGATCCAGTTAGTCTCTAAGGCCCAGACTATAGTCAGTAACAGAATCAGAAGTAAGCAAAACCACTTAATTTAGAGATCTAGACTAAGATCTCCGATACCCTCGTGTTACCTGTTACTAAGTATGGATGGGAAAGTTGGACGGTGAAGAAACCTGATGGGAAAAAGTGGATCCATCTCTTAATACATGTTGGATGAGAATTCCATGGACACCAGAAACTGCCAGACACATGGACAAGTAGGTCCTAGAGCGAAATAAGCCTGAAACATCGCTGGAGGCAAATCTGACCAGCCTGAAGCTGTCCTGCTCAGGCATTCAAGAGAAGGTGGGGTGCTGGGGAAAATCAATGGCAGCAGGAAGAGAAAGACCAACTATGGGATGGACTGACTCCACAAAAGAAACCATAGGAGCTGAGCGAGGCTGTTGAGGACAGGTCATCATGGACACTCATCAGGAGTCAGAGTCCACCCAAAGGCACGCTCACACACACCCATTTTTAAAAAGCAAGGAAGAAAATAGTGACTTTTACAATGCCTAATTCTTAGAGAAATATTTACGTTGATCTTAGGAAAAGCCAGCAGTGGTTTTGGTTCTAGTTCTTAGATAGGTTGATAGTCTAGTGAGGTTTACACAGTAAACACAATGTATAGATATGAATGTTGATCTTTGAAGCTTGCAGCAAATTATAAGTGCCTGAAACCCACACCATTAATTATCAAACGAAAATCTTATTATCAGCACATCTAGCTCCCAGCTATAGCCAGTCTCTGAAAATGGAAGTCAGCATGGATTTGAGGTTACTGTGTGAATACAATACTTTTACATGTCGCTGTGAAATAATAAACACTTTCAATTTATTTTTTAGTTTCGTATTTAATAACATCTTATTACAAAACTAATTTTATCTCCCTACTGTATTACTACTATTCTTCTAGTGTACAGCCATCAACCATAGTTAAATATGCTGAGGCCCCACGCTGAATTAATCACTCTGATAATGGCAGACATTATTAAGAAAGTATACATAATATGGTCACGATGTCTACTATCAAAAGTCTGTACACCAAAACCTTTGCTTTCCCAGAACACTGCCACTACTTAAATTGGCTCAGTTTTATTTTGTTTGGGGTTAAAGAATAAAAGAAAAAAAATACCTTTTTATCTCTTCCTTAGGCAGAAATTATAAATAAAATAAAAATAAAGTAAAAGTTAGGTAGGAAGTAGGTAACTTATTGAAGGAGTTGACTAAAAAACTAGTAATTGAGAATTGGAGCACCCCTTTAGCAACCAACTGATGCACATGTCAGGTGGCTGCCTTACTTTCACTGGTACCACGAGGCAGAAAGAAACAGAAATTGTAGAACAAGATAAAATGAAAATTAGTTTCCCTCTACTTCTTCTCTCCCTCACACGGTGTCTGACCAATCGGCACAGCCCTGAACTTCTTTCAGTAAGTCCCTCGCGTGGCTGCCTCGCCGATGTGGTCTGTGGAGGGCAGTGGGATGAAGGCAAGCACCAGTTAGGAACAAAAAGCAGCTCAAGTTCAGATTCCAAATGACTCGGATCTGCTGGGCAACACATCCTGGTTCGGATACAGGCATGTCTCACTGTGCTTCACAGATACTGCACTTTTTACAAATCGAAGGTCTGTGGCCAGCCTATCAGCACTATTTTTCCAACAGCAATTACTCACTTCAGGTCTCTGTGCCACATTTTGGTCACTGTCACAATATTTCAAAATTTTTCCTTATTATTCTATTCGTTATGGTGATTTGTGATCGGTTATCTTTGACGTTATTGTTGTAATTGTTTTGGGCACCATAAATCATGCTCCCGTAAGACTGCAACCCTACTCAGCAAATACTGTGCGTGTTCCGACCACTCCAACAACTTGCCATTCCTCATCTCTCCTCCTCTCTCTGGGCCTTCCCATCACCGAGATACAATATCAAAATTAGCACTCCGTGCTAAATAGAAATGAGCTACCAAGCCATGAAAAGAATGGAGCAACTTTAAGTGTGTACTTACTAAGTGAAAGAAGCCAGTCTGAAAAGGCCACATACTGTATGATCCCAACTATATAATAGTCTGGAAAAGGCCAAACTATGGAGACAGCAAAAAAAATATCAGGGATTAGGGAGGAAGAGATGACTACGCAAAGCATAAAGGATTTTTAGGGCACTGAAGCTACTCCTTATAATATTATAATGGTGGATACACGCCATAAATTTGTCCAAACCCAAAGAATGTACAATACCAAGAATAACACTAATGTACACTATCGACTCTGAATAATACTGATACGTTAATGTAAGTTCGCCAATCATCACAAATGCACCACTCTGCTGAACTAGGTTAATAATCGAGGAGACTGTGCACTTACGGGGGGCGGAACCCGTACCTTCTGCTCAATTTTTCCTGGAACCGAAAACGCTCTAAAAATATAAGGTGCATTTTAAAAAAAGTTACAGATACAAGAAAGTAAAAAAACATATTTCACTTGTATAAATACGGTCACCTTGCAGAAATAAACTGTCAAGGATTTCTGTGTTTCACAGTCTCTTATTTCACATAAATCAAAACATTATGACAAATGCCTTCTTTCCCGAGGTAGTGATGTTTAGAAGATCACTACCAAAAGAAACATGTTTGCTACAGACAATATAATGATTTGACTTTTGGTAGCTCATTTTACTGTTATTTTTATAAATAAACTGATATAGAAAGGCAAAAACTGATACAGAAAGGCAAACTACTTAAAAGCAGCCCATTCACAAACGGTACGTGAAGGTGACATTTTTCAACAGGCTATAAATCAGTTGACAGAAACAGGATTACGTTGTTTTTCTACTTCTAACTGTAACTACTAACCCCACTTACATCAAAATCATTTCCAGCGCTGTGGCCCTCTCTCGTATTCTACTCTCAACAGTTGGCGACACCTCCCATTTTTGTCCCACAAACCATCTACTAGTGCCCACCCTGGCTGCCCTTTCCAGGCGTCTGTTTTGCCTCCCACCTTCCTAATCAAATGTAAATTCTTGGTCTTATCTTCAGTATGTTCAATTACATGTTCTAATCTTGCATGTGCAGTTGCCATTCCATCCTGCAAGCATTCCAATCTCGTCCCTATGCTAGGCTTATTATCAGAATAATTAATTCATACCTTACAAAGCAATCGCGTGGTTATATATGTACTGTCATCTCTTCTCATTAACCTTTTCTTTTAAAATCCATTTCTAACACTCACTCTCTTAGAGATTTTTTTTTAAATGGCAGTAACTAAACAGATCAAAGAGGCAGATCTAAGTGAAGAAAACCAAAGATACAGAACATAAGGAATTATATAAGAAGAGATTTCTTTCTGATTATTAATTTTATAATCCTGGAGGATGAAGAAAGGTAAACCAAATGCTACCCAGTATACAGTAAATTTTATCACGAAATACTGATATTTTCTCCAAATTAACAAAAAGGATAAAACTGATGCTGACATGTATAGGATTAAATATTGCGTGTTTTATTTTTTGCTTCAAATGTACCACGAAAAAGTTAAAAAGCCAGAAGAAATTCCTAATCTAGTAAACATGTCTTCCCTTAAGCAAAACGGAGCAGCGAGGCCACTAACCCAGGAGAGCTCTGTGCTGCGGGTCTTCACTCACGAGAGCGGCCCTGAGACAACACAGAGGAGTAAGAGCCAAGCAGGCTCACGGTTTAACAGGCTTGGAGGCGTGGGGCCAGTGAAGGGCTAGTCCAGCTCTGATGGAGAACAGCTGGGTGGGAGATGATCGCCAGGAGAGATCTTAGCCTGAGCCGCGTGCTGTGGGTATCATTACATTCGCCCCATTTACATCACACTCTGAGACCGTGCCAGTTCTGGCCTGGTCTCCCCTCAAAGATGAAGACCCACACAGAGGGGCCCTGCTTCCGGAGTTGTTAACACAGCTTCTCCCGTGAGCCATAGCCACCATCTAGAGCAGCGATTTTCAACCTTTTCATCTCATGGCACAAACAAATTAATTACTGTATTTTCTGCCAATCTGACAAAAGGAATAGGTATGATTTTGATTCACTCACACTGGATGGCTATTGTTGTGTTGACTAGTGTCACGTTTTATTTGACAATCTAAGGGAAAACAGGTTTGTTTCCCTGATTAAATAGCCAGGTACTGAGTGTTTCAGAAACTCTTGTTGCAAACCAATTGAAAATCAATGATCTAGAGCACAGGTGGTAAACACCAGGCCCGCGGGCCGAATCCGGCCCTCCACCTTGTTTTATCCGGCCCAGCACCCTGTTTCTTTTTACCAGGTGGCAGTGCCAAGCTCTTGCTTAACTGTTAAAAAGTAGTTACATTTATGCAGTCCTAAAATTACATTCGGTCCTTTGAAGGCAACTGCGGGGCTGATGTGGCCCCTGGTGAAAATGAGTTTGACACCCCTGATGTAGAGGAAAGAAATACATGGTCCATAAAAACACCATACTCCCGACACCTGACGTGGGACTATGGAGAAATAACTAAGTTGGTGCCACTTCCTTCTTGGTTCACAACCCAAATGGGTTTCTATTCCTTCTGAAGTGCCTGATATTTTACCAAACACACAGGTGGGTTAGGAAGAGCTGAAGAAATTGCATATTACTCAAGCTAGATCAGATGCCACCCGAGTAACTACTGGGGAATAAAACTAAAATGGACAGTAATAAGGAGAAAGTGATTTTGTGTGTGTGTGTGTGTGTGTGTGTGTTATGTACACATGTGGGCCTTAGAACTAAGCAGATAAAGCTTCTAGGTAAACAAGTAAATATCAAAGCAAGATCTAATGCACTGCATTAAAATGTAGACAGAACTCAGAGCAAAAAATGCAGCCAAGTTACTGACCTAATTTAGTATTATTTTGAAGAATTTACATATCCTCATAATTTCAAAAGGGCTGTATTATTTTTGAAGAAACTTACAACTTCAACAAATCACATTTTTCTCACTTTTTAAAATTTAAAACTCAGAATTAAAATGCCCTTGATTAAATAACATACCCTTTAGGAATATAGTTTGAGATACTAACTTGTTTTTTTGACAAATATTAAAACACAAGTTTCTTTATGTTACTAACAAAACCACTCACACATACTGTTATGGAATATCAACAGTAACCTAAATTCCCAAACATTAAATATGACAAGTCGGCATCGATATTTTTCTTAGAAATCATTTTTTTTAACGATTTTATTTATTTATTTTTAGAGAGAGAGGATGGGAGAAAGACAGAGAGGGAGAGAAACAGCAATGTGTGGTTGCCTCTCACATGGCCCTCACTGGGGACCCGGCCTGCAACCCAGGCATGTGCCCTGACAGGGAATCGAACCGGGACCCTCTGGTTCCCAGCCCGTGCTCCATCCACTGAGCTACAACAGCCAGGGCGCTTAGAAATCATTTTAATTAGAAATGTAAGATCATAAATACAATCTTATAAAATCAAGACAAACACACTACCTGTGATAATGAGCAAAATGTTCAGAAGTTCATACTTGGTAAAACGGCAGAAAAGAGAGAGCTTATCCTTTTCATTGCCAAATTTCCTTTAAACATGTGCTCAGTAAACACATGAGTTATGAGGCATCAGAACATCTGCCTTAAGGAAACTAACACAGTTCCTAAATCCCTTGAAGACTGTGTAACTACCTGTAGAATAGTCTGGCTACATCCTGCCTTTCCAGATTGCTCTTCTCCTCACTCCCATCCTCTCTTCTACTTTCTGCTTATCCTTGCCCTGGCCAGGTGGTTCAGTGGGTCGGAGTGTCCCATACACCAAAAGGTAGCGGGCTCAATTCCCAGTCAGGGCACATACCTAGGTTGTGGGTTCAATCCTCAGTCAGGGGGCTGTACAAGAGGAAACCAATCGATGTTTCTCTCTCTCTCTAAAATCAGTAAACGTATCCTTGGGTAAGGACTTAAAATTTTAATTTCTACTTATCCTTCAAAATTCAGCTCATTTAAGGCCTCCTACAGCAAGCCCTCCTTGGTCACTCCTTCCCACCTCCTTCCTAGCCATGATCAAACACTGTCCCCAAGTCCTGTGTAAGGCCAAAACACCTTCCAGTGTCCTTTAAAACAATACAATTTCTTGAGTCAGAATTTTGTAAACAGGAATGTTAATAAAGCTAAATTAACCTTGATGTAAATTTAAGCCAATCTACTGAAATCTAGTTAAATTTTGGCCCCACACTGCATGACACGTTCCTCGAGGACGGACGCTTTCCAGTCACTTGCACAAACCAAAGTGGGCCAGCTCCCAGCTTCTCAACAACGGCTACTGACTCTACCACCACTCCCACCAAGCCCTACTTACTACATCTCCAGAAGCACAGGGATCCCTAAAACCCGGATTAACATCTCCATGACTTTGCTCATGCTATTCTCTATGTCTGGAATCTCGTTTCATCTTCCTTTTAGTTCCTTCATAATCTGCTGCTGCCTTCAAAGCCCAGCTGAAAAAACACGGCTTATTTCATTACCTTTTATCATCATTCAAGGCTCAGAAACCCGTCGCAACCTCTGTAAAGCCTTCCCAGAAGCCCTCAGTCAAAATGACTTCTCTTTCTCACAATTTCAAGTCATTCTTGATGTAAACATCAGCTCAAGTAGTTAGTAAAGCATGAATGGTGTCATGGTCTAATCACACCCCAAGATTAGTCTCCTCAACTAAAGCCAAGCTCCCCTGGAGCAAGGATCACGTTACTCATGTTCACTGATCCCCATCCCCAGATCCATGCTTGCAATATTTTATTAGCTCTCCATAAATTGATTTAAATAAATAACTAGCTGACTACTCTGTAGCATAATAGTATAGAATGCAATCTAAGGATTCTACCATCAAAATGTGAATAAAAGGAACAGTATCCCATTGACATTTTTAGATCACACACAGTTTTCAGTGTCTTTAAAAATCTACTTTATTTTATTAAGAGACATTAACTTTTAAGGTTTATTTGACTTTACAGGAACCTAGTATGTAGAAAACATAACTTCAAAAGTCTTTCCAGATCACTTATTTATGTTTCTCTCATGTCAACAGTGTATTTCTTTTTACTGTAGTTCTACCCAACTAGACAGGCAATTCCCTGAGAACAAGAATGGGATCTTCTTTAAAATATAAATCTAGATTTACATTTTGAAATTAGTATAACACTATTTCAGGGAGGCCAAAAGATAATCTATAACCTTACTACTCTAATGCAGATTATAGATTAAATGTTTGTTTCCCTTTTAAATTTTTTATATTTATATTTTATAAACTCATAACAATATATTACATATGATATAACCTACTCCTTTTTATATGTATCTTTTCATATTACTATATAGTCTGTCCATTTATGGGATACATAACCATCCAACGAAAGGATTAACCATAATTTAGTTATTTCTCTTTTAGTAACATTGCTTACTTTCACATTTTTATGATTACATGTAATAGTCTTTGTTTTTATTTTCCATAAACTAGAGCTCCTTATATTAAATTATTGACTTAAAGGTTATAAACAACATTTCTATTACTACTGAAGCACAGTGCTAATGTGCTTTCAATTAGATGTATCGTTCACAGTTCTCTAAAAACAATAGTTTTGGCAGCAATGTGTATTTCTTCTTGTTTAAAATCACACTTCCTAGATCCTACCAAGGTTAAACATTTCCCATATGCCTGTTTGCTAACTGTATTTCCTCCGTGAACCTTGCTCCTGCACAATGCCCGTTACCTACTGCAGTCCATCACGGCTGTCTTCGTGGTTTGTTGTCCTCTTCCTGTCTCCTTGACTGTGGCTACTCTTCTCTGGTTTGTTATTTGCCCCTTGTGGAGTATTTTTCCTCCCTCTCCACCAGCACACACTTTTTTTTTAAAGCACTGTAACTTGCAATTTTATCTAGTCAAATTGGTTGTTGTTTTTTCTTTATAGTTGCTTCTATCACTTCTAGAACTTATCCCCCAAATCTGTTTTCTCCTACTTTTCTTTTTCTTTTTTCTTTTATATTTAACCATGTCACCCATGGGTAAAGAATATCATCTCTGCATGCTCCTACAGAACCTATTTCAGTAGCTTTCACATGCCAAGCATTTGACAATGCTTCCTAAATATTCTTTATTAAGAAATAAAATGCAGAAAGTACTATCCATTATTGTAATCTTACTAGTCTCTTTGCAGATTATTCAATCAATACAGATTTGTAAAAAGTAAAATATACTCCATAATGAAGGACAAGACAATGCTGCAGATCTGGTTTGCTTCTTTCTCTTGTGGGACTATAAATCACAGTGTTTAAGAAAATCTGTTTTTGTTGGCAAACCAAATTTTAATAACTGTGGTTAAGTCATACAAATTCTTTTTTCACATACATAGCCCGCAGAGTAGCAAGCTGGATAATGTGTTATTCATTTTCCTAAGGCACATAGTCGTCCGATCTCTATTACTTACAAGGTTCTAAAACTACAAGTGAAGAACTACTGAGTTATTACAATCACATCATAACTTACACTGCTACATAATAATTCACAGACACAACCACTTTTATTATAATGACACCCGAGTAGGTTTTTTGTCAGTCATCAACTCTTCAACAGGAAAATATGTATGAATATATAATTTACACATTTAAACAACCAAAATGCCACTTAATGAAAAGCAAGCATCTTTATTCCGCTTTTGTAGCTTGAGTAATTGTAATTTTATTTTGTTGCAAAGAAACAGTCAATTAGGTCAAGAAGCCTATTACAATAAAAAACCTAATACATGGGCCCCCTTGGATTATAGCACTTTTATGTAGACCTGTTAATATAATTTGCATTTGAAAACCTATAAAAATTGTTAAAATGACAGTTGTGGAAATTAATCTGAGTAGTGAGAATGGCAGCACAGGCTTTATTTTCCTCTAATGGCTATAGCTTTTACCCATAAATGCTGGGTAAGGCAACTAATTCCTAGTAACCCTCTCCATGTATTTTGGAAGAGCTATATCTTCTAACACATAAATAGTCCAGAAAGATGATTAGGACATAATCTTTTTTGTTTACCTACCCCCCCCCAAAAAAAGATGCAGGAATATTGTTTTCATATATGGATTTCATGGTCTGAATATGTTAACTGAAGTATGAGTTAATAATCACTTTACAAATAATTTAGTATTGCCTATTTTAAGGTAATAAATTTATGAGAAAGAAGCTCCTTTCATAGAATATAAATGTAGTGAATATATGGTTTGCATGAAGGCATAAGCTACTATTTATTTTTTCCAAGACTGCATGTTTTTAAAATTATAGAGGCTGATTTTTAACTTTCTGACAAAGCTGAGAACTAGGATAATGATTTAAATATAAAGGTATGATATATAGCCCAACTACTGGCAAAAAGGGTATCCGCAGCTTGTAATAAGACACTTTTTACAATTAGACCATAAAAAAATAAAATGAACAGCAAACCCAGAAAACAATGGTTTCTTTAGTGGGGGTGGGGGATGGTGGAGGTAACTAAAAATTTGATAAAAAACAAGGACACTCCCCTAGATTCCCATGTGCACACATTTTTACCTGTCACTCAGAGGGTTTCATAAACTCCCTGAAGCTGATACATGGACAATGGATTAAGAATTGCCACAGATAACAAAAGAAAAAATTATCTATATCAAAAGCTTAGACTAATAAAGGTAGTGTAATTAAAATGAAATATAACTCCAAGCTTCCTTGCAGCTTAAGCCAATGATGTTCAACCGGTGTGCTACAAGAATTTTTAAAACACGCAATACCTGACTATTTAGTCAGGGGCAACTGACGGCTTTTCCCTTAGATTGTCCAGGAAAAAAAAAAAAAGACAACAGCCAATACAACAATAGCCATCTGGTGTGAATGATTCAAAATTATACCTATTTTTTGTTAGATAGGCAAAAAAATACATTTTTGGTATGCCACAGAATTTTAGTAATTAGTTTATGTGTGCTTGAGATGAAAAAGGTTGAAAATTGCTAGCCTAAGCAAATAGAAAACACAGTAATTCTCAACGGCTGATAGAAGTGTACCAGATCATAAGGAAACTTCTCTCTGAAATCAAATCCTTGAAGTATTTGTCATGTGAATTCTTATAAAGAGAACACTGAACATCATAAGAGACAACGTAAATAGTTACAGGATACGCAGCTGTATTTTTCATACAACTGCATCTTACAAAGACTGATAAAATATGAGGGACCGATCCTAAAATGCAGGACTAACTTAGCTTACCGATCTAGTTTGATAGAAGTGTATGCCAACACTGGCCAATCTCATGCTCATTAACACTTTTCGTACCGCTCACGAGTTTTCTCGTGTTTCGCGCGCCATCTGTTAAGGACCGCATCACGAGATGATTTAATTAATGTGCAGTTTGCCCAGTATCGTGCGGTCCCTGGCGTATGTCTTAGAGATTTCTATGTGGTACGAAATGTGTTAACAGCCTCTGGTACAAAAATGATCAAATTTATGCTGCGTACAGACCTAGTCTCAGAATCCTCAAAAGGGTCACTTCCCCTAAACTGAAGTAAACATTAAAAACTTTCATATAGGACACAGCAATGTAACAGAGAATCAAGAATCTGTCGAGAATCTGCACAGAAGACAGGTTAAGAGTAATGAAATGGAGCCTGAGTGAATCTGAATTCTGGCTCATCTGCTTAATTGCTGTGTGACCTTTAAATTGTGCCTACAACAGTCTCCCTTATCTGCAGGGGATATACTCTAAGACCTCCAGAACCAACCCCTGTATCCATTATGTTTCACCCTATATGTACATAACCTGCGATAAAGTTTAAAACATAAATCAGGCACTGTAAGAAATTAGCATCAATAATGAGTAATAAAATGGAAAACTTTTAACAACATACTGTAATAAAAGTTATGTGAGTGGCTTTGGAGCCATTGTTAAGTACGAGAAGGGTTATTTGAACACAAGCACTGTGACGGTCACCCTGATAACTGAGCTTGCTCCTGAGTGGTTACCAGGCAGGTGGATTATAGTGTGGATGTGCTGGACAATGGAGTGATTAGCATACTGGACGGGATGAATTGGGATGGCACAAAATTTCAACACGCTAATCAGAATAGCCTGCAATTTAAAACTTGTGAGTTGTTTATTTCTGGAATTCTCCATTTAATATTTTCAGACTATGGCTGGCTGCAGGTAACTGAAGCCACAGGAACCCAAACCACGGATAAGGGGCAACTGCCGTGAACTGCAGTTTCTTATCTGCAAGGTTGTGATTAACAACAGTACTTATTCTCAACAGAGCTGTTGGGAAATGAGTGAGTTTCCCGTCATTATAAAGCTCCCAGGACAGTGTCTACTGACAAAACCTAAAGCTGTGAAGACTGAATGATCTTAGGGTGGGACATCTGTAACAGCAGCTATTATGAAATTTGAGAATGCACAGAATCTTTTTATTTTAACTATCAGATTTAATTAAAATGACCAGATTTTTACTTAATGTAGACATTATCAAGGTCTCTAGAATCTGTAATCTAAGCTAATTTAATGGTATCTATCTTGAATCAATTCTTTGCTTCCCACTTGTTCTCTGTGGCCCGTATTTTAAGAAGATGGAAAATATACTTAGTGGCCTTTAGAGAAAAATGATTAAAGAGTTATTTCTCTATGCATATCTTACTGAATGTCCAGTATCTTACAAAGCCATTTGTTCTCAAATGCTTCCTTTTGGCTTCAGCTCTATTGAACTAGTTAATCTTTAATTCATGAAAAATTACAGCAAAGCCACATCTTACTCCAGAATTAGACTCTAAAGTCATTGTAAAAGGTAAAAACTGCGCACAGTCAACATTACCCTTGAATGCCTCTTAAATCAGCCTCAAGTATTATCCCTCAGCAAGGCCAAAGCAGCCAGCTTGCCTCCAGCACGGTTGGGACGACTGTCCATCCAGTGGAATCCTGTCCATCCAGTGGAATCCTAGAGGAAGCACTGGGTCGGCCAAAAAGTTTAGTTTTCCATACGATGGCTCTATCAGTGCTTAGTTTCCTTAACTTCATTTGAAAGAGTTTTGTTAAATTGTACTGGGACAGCTGTCATATCAGTGTACACTAAAAAAACTTATCAAAATCGGTGAATTTTTGTGCAGTCACTTTAATACTGAAGATAGAAGAAAATAATATGCAATATTTTTGGTGTATTATGCTTTATTATTTCAAGCAAGGTAAAAATGCAACTGAAACACACAAAAAAGGATTTGTGCAGTGTATGGAGAATGTACAGTGACTGATCGAACGTGTCAAAAGTAGTTTGCAAAGTTTCTTGGTGCTGTTGACGTTTTGGCCAAATCATTCTTTGCTGTGGGGCTGTCTTATGCATTGGAAGATGGTTAGCAGCAGCCCTGGCCTCTACCCACCAGAAGTCAATAGCAAGAGATAGTCAACATACTGAAAATATCCAAATCAATAAAGTTATTGCTGAAAAAAAAAAGTGTGTTTTATTTTATGGAAAAAACTAAACGGACTTTTTGACCAACCCAACAGCCCACCTGTTCGGAGAGACGGAAACCACACTCAGGAAAGGGAGTTGTTCACTCCATGAAACACAGCCAAGGACTGAGAGAACATCTTCCTTCTCTTACTGAGGGACACAAAATTATTCATTGAGAAGACAGGAATGGCTGAATGGCTTTCCTCTGAACTTTTAAAACTAAATTTCTACCAAGCATGCTCCTTCCTTTTTGTAAAGGAAATTCAAGTATACATAGCTGAATTTACAGAAGTTAAATAAGATGCAATACATGTAAGATAATATTTGCATTAAAATTTTAAAAGTCAGTCTGGTATCGTACAACTTTAATGTTTCTACATTTTATGTTAATTTTATAATGTGACACATTCTTTTTTGAGGTTTCCACATGCAAGTTGGTCAGGAAATGTTTCAGTGCTGAATGTTCTAAACTTTCAATTTTCCACTTAGCTGGGAGAACTCAGATTGGGTGGGACAATTTCAAATTTTCCCTGATCCCCTTATCCCTCCTTCAATTAGGAATAATAGTGGGGAATTAAGTTGTAGTCTTCAGGAAATTCCAGAAAAATTCCTTTCCTATCTATAAAACAGAGAAGAATACCAGTGAGGATGTGGGGTATTTCATACTTCAGATCACGTGCCTGTTGAGTAGGCCCACATTCAAAAGAGGAATCAGCTGTCTATTATTAAGGCAGTCACCTGACAGAATCATCTATAGAAATGTGTGAAGCTGGAGGGCTTCAGGCCAATCAATCACTGCTTTTTTGATGGAAGAAAAACATATTCAACTACAAAAAATGGGCAACATGATCTCCTTCTGCAATAGAGGGAAATGAGGACAAGTTTTATTAGAACTGGAAACTGCAGACAAAAAATACACTTACTTGCCATATGCAGTGGACACTTCCAAAGCTGATCAAATTTTTTACATTCTTCCCTTAAATACAACACTAAGACTTCAAGTCTTTAGAGTTGCTATTTGGGTACAAGATGGAAAACCACAAATAAATAAATCTGCAAGTGACTTTCTACAGGTCAGTGTTTCTCTTTAGTAAAAGGGGAAGGGGAGGAAGAAGGAGTAAATGTCAGAATTCGAGATCAGATAAGCTAATTTCTGGGGGAGAGGTGTAGTGGGACGTGACTTTGGAAGCCTCTAAATTCAGCCTGCTGAAAAAGAAATGCCTTTTTTCAATACTCTGTGGAATAATTCTTCTTTAGCTCCAATATCTCTGCTTAACAAATTACATACTCATAGATATAATATAACCAAGTTATTTTCTGATTTAAATATCAGATAATAAAGAAGAAGATACTACCTAGTTTTATAACATTTCAGCCATTAATAAATTATCTTACTTTCTGTATTTCTTGGGAACTGGCTTTTTCAAAAAAGAAAAAATTAAATAAAGTCTAGAAAGTCTCCACTATTATTATTTACTCCCTTAATTAGGACTGAATATCTACTAAGCCCCAGGCTACGATCCTGGTGCTTTGTTATGCACTCTCATACAATTCTTGGGGAAGACACATATATCACCATGGTTTTAAAAAATTGATAAAATATTTTAATTTTAATTGATTATAATCAAGCAGTTTATGCTCAAAATACATTTTAATGCTTGCTCTCAACAACTTGTGTGTAGAAAATCACCTGAAGCTTCTTGCTCCTTGTTCTGAAATCTGTCCTTTTATTTATCCATTCATCCATCCGTTTAAGCACGACTGTCCAACACTGGGGGTAACAGCTGGGGAGGGAGATGAAAGACCTATGTATGTAAATATGAAAAGGCAGTTCCTGAACTTAAAGAGGCATGGGTTCTCCTCATTTTAGAAAGGTTAAGAGGGAACAAAATCAATTATTTGGTAGATCTAATAAAAGATTTAAGGTGCTCAGATAACATACATGAAACTGACCTTTAAAACTACAAGATGCTATTCTAATGTAATATATTATTACTAAATAAAATTGCTTGATTGCTCTGATCATTTCAATTAAAAATATCCAATAACCTGTGCCAATTCAGTGAACTTTGAAGAAATGGTATCCTTTGAGGGTTTCTAGCCATTTAACTATGATTTGGTAAAAAGAAAATGGAATTTAAAGTTAGAATCTGAATTCTAGCACTGCGTGACCTTCGGCAATGCATGCTCTGTGAGACTCAGTCTCCCTACCTGTACTGTGAGGGTGCTCTGCCTATCTGCAGCAGACGCTGGGGAGATTCAATAAATGAGAGTATGAATGACAACATCCAGCATGTCTATTGCGTATGAAAATTCTATTTCCTTTTTGTCTTTTTTAAAACAACATATAGCCTACTTTTTCAGTTATACGCCTTCTTTTTTTTCTTAAATATATTTTATTGATTATGCTATTACAGTTGTCCCATTTCCCCCCTTTATTCCTCTCTGCCCCACATCCCCCCCACTCCCTGCCCTTTAGTTTTTATCCATGGGTCGTACACATAAGTTCTTTGGCTTCTACATTTTCTATACTACTCTTAACCTCTCCCTGTCTGTTTTCTACCTACTGTTTGTGCTACTTTTTCTCTGTTATACACCTTCTTTTACCAGACGATAAACCCTGGGTGGGATTTGTTTTTTTCATTTAAGACCCTCATTTTTATGTTAATGAACTATAATCTCTACATTTTCACCATCTCATCTTTTTTTTATGTATCCCCACAGTGCCTAAAATATTGGCTGAGTACATTTACTAAAAACCATAATAAATAGGCCCAAAGGGTATTGTCATTTGTTAATGTATTTACTTTAAAAGAAAACAAGGAGTATCTGCGATGAGGACTTTCCCAGATAATGGGAGATTAATAAAGCCCTAAATTCTCTGCACACTATTGATCCTATTGCAATTTTTTTAAAAAAGATTTTATTTATTTAATTTTAGAAAGAGGGGAAGGGAGGGAGACATAGAGGGAGAGAAACACTGACATGAGAGAGAAACATCTATCAGTTGTCTCTCCTATGCACCAGACCAGGACCCGAACTTGCAACCCAGGCACGTGCCCTGACCAGGAATCAAACCAGCAACCTTTCACTTTGCAGAACACCACCCAACCAACTGAGCCACACTGGCCGGGGCCTATTGCAAATGTTTAATTCTCTTAAATTAATTTTTGGGATGTGTCACTTTTTATTTTTTAGTTCTAAAGCAGAAAAATAATCAAAAACCCAAAAATGTACCTAAGAGTGAATTTTTGCTACCTTTCTAACATTATCCATTCGGAGAACACTTGAGATCTTGCTTCCCAGCAATTGTCAGTTTTGACTCAAAAAAACTCTTAGAAAAATTAAAAAAAAACACATTATCCATTTGTATACAAAAAGCTCAAAATCTTTTAGAAGCAGAGTATACAAAACATTTCTATAAGCAAAACTTCTATTGTTTTCTTATAACATTGCAATCGAAATGCCATTAAAATTAGACTTTTTAGCTCTTACTATCTAGAAAATGTGAAGCAAGTGTTTACAAATTCAAGAATCACCCAATGAATGCATTATTACAATTACCCAGTCTCACACAGTGCAGTTATTTACTAATCTTCTGTGTGTGTTTTCCGCTTTGAGGCACTGTTCTACTATTCAGCTATAATAAACAAACCTTGTATAGTTAATGAGGCTGCCACACTAACAATAAAAAGTTGGCCCTCTTCCACTATGACTGTAAAAATCTTCATTAAGGAGGCTAATGAACACTAATACTAAAAAGTCAACTGCACAAAGAGACATGTAACTTGTTAAAAGAAAATAAATGTGTGTTAGAAAATAAAATTCCTACAAAGCTAGACACTGTTACATGCAAATAATGTATGCAAACATGAATCTGTCAACATGTGGGAATGTAATTCCTAAAGATCATTTAGTCTTTCTTGGTTAGAATTTCTGCACAAGGCATATTCTAAGTATGTATTACAAAAAAAGAAACATAAACCTAACCATGTTTAAAATGTTCCCCATTTAACAATTTGCTTTTTTCCCCCATATATAACTCAGGGTGTGTGTTTTTTCTATCTATAAAATCACCCTAAATGGATATAACAATGAGTTTAAAAGCTTTACAAATTTAAAACAAAAAACCCCTCCAAGGTTGGACAAGGGACAAACCATCAAGGGTGTGTCCCTGACATGCAGTGGCAGGTACCACAGAGTATCAAGTAAAAGTGAATAAATATGCAAGCGAATGAAAAATCCTGAAGCATCATGATTTTCATATAAAAGGTTAAAATATTTTCTAAATTGGCATTAGGTGGAACAAAGTCTGCTCCATCTTATTATATTTAAGTATTTAGAAGAGCACTATTTGGTTTTTAAAAAAGATTCACTATTAAAGTCCTAAGGCTAAGAAAAATAAATACTACTTGTAGACCATTGATTTTAAATTTTTCAATACTATGAAGGTATTCAGAAGTTCAATTGGTCTAACCAATGCTAGAAAAAAGTCTGTAAACTGACAAAATGAGTATGCCTGAAGTAATGGTAGATTATTTCAAAATGAGTATAGGATGCTCTTTAGAGAAAATACCGAACATCAAATACAAAATTAAAAATCAGCATGAGACCTGATACATAATAAGCTCTCAATATAGGATATTATTGAAATTGTCCCCATTACTGGCAAATGAATTTTTTCACCATAAAAACAAGCTAGGATCATGTTCTTTGAAGGTTTTCTTTGCAACTCCCTTTGTTTAAACTTCAATAGTTATTTGATTTTTATATTTCATTAAGGGTTAACTATTTTAAAGCAGAGCAGTTAGGGCAAGTTATATGACATCTGGAAGTTTTAATTGCTTTTATTAACCAATGTATTACTCTAATACCAATTTAACAGTAATAATTCAATTTTTCTCAACAGAAAGACTTGAAGTTAGAATGTACTATTTCACTTTTCAATGATAATTAACCTTGATATTCACCTGTCAAGTGCTCGATAGAATAAAATGATCATCATCTAAATCATAAAGATGCTAGTAAAATGGTAAAGGCTGCCATCACTGTGACATTTGTTTTTGTAAGAAGCAAAGAAAATTGTAGAAACAATTTAAAGCATGTTTCCATAAACTCAACAAATGGTCTCTCTGGTCTGATGTACACCCGGCTTTGAGGAGGGCTCACGGCTGTGCTGGAGAACACAAGGTAAAAGGGCGCCGCTGCTCCAACCTCCCCCGAAGAAAAGGCTCCAGGTACAGACTACTGCTCTGCAATGTACTTTCACGTGTACGAGAATGAGGTCCAATCATGTTAAAAACAACTTTCAAAACCATCAGACTCAGGGAGAGAGATTAATGAAAGGTAAACTGAGGGAAGCTTCTAGGGTGCTAGTCATGTCCTGTTGCCGATGACGTGCAATTTACTGAACACTTAAATGATCACTGCCTTTAGCATTCTAACACTGTAATGGAAGAGAAGAGATAATACACATAATCTTAAGTAAATAGTAGAAGTAAACAGTAAGTGTTTAGTCCCATGGAAAGCAGTAAAAAAGACTGGCTTTTCTGAGTGAGGTAGGGTGGTGAGGGTAGGCTCACTGAGGTGACATTTGAGGGAAAGACCGAAAGTCAGGCAGTAAGTCATGTAGCCACTCAAAAGAAGAGCAATCTGAGCAGAGGAAATTGCCAGCGCAGAGGCACCGAGGTGGAAGCAAGTCTGGCATGTTTAAAGAACAGGAGAGAGGTCAATGCAGGAGGAGCAGAGTATAGGCATACCTTGGAGGTAAGTGGGTTCAGTTCCAGACCACCGTAATAAAATGAGTATTGCAATAAAGTTAGTCTTAATCTTTTTGCTACTGGAGGGTCTTGTCTTCAATTTGTTTCAAAACACACATACACACAACACCTGTGATGTGCAATAAAGCAAAGCACAATAAAAAGAGGCACATATTGCCTGTAATCAAGACAATATGAGGTGAGGTCAAGGAGGTAAAGAAGGACTTGATCACTCACCATTTCATAGGTCACTGTAATAGGAATCCAAATAGTAATACAATCTGACTTTCACTGGAAAAAGATCACCCTGTCAGAGGGAGGGAAGGACAGAAGCAGGGAGACCTGTTGGGAAGGTAGCATTATTTAATTCAAGCAAGAAATGAAGATGGCCTAGACCGGAATACTCACAGTGGAGGAAGTGAGAAAGCGTTTGACTCTAGCTGTATTTTGAGGGTAGGACTAAAAGGATTTGCTGACAGATGGATATAGAATGAGAGAGAAAGATAGGAATCAAGGATGACTCCAAGATTTTTTGCCTAACTGGAAAGATGGATTTGCCATTAAATGAAATGAAAAAGACTGTGAGTGAAGCATATTTGGGAAGGGAAACAAGTTCAGTTTTGGACTTGTTATTTTTGAGGTGTCTATTAAACATTCAAATAGAGTGTTGAGTAGGAAGCTAGACAAAAAGGTTAGATTTTAGATGATGGGTTTATTTTACAGACGGCTGAACAAAAATAAAGTTAAACCTTAATTGTTGATATCTATTTGACTAGCTAATCAATATAAATTTTCACCATTATTAATTTTTATTTAGTACATCTAGGTAATGCTCCATTATGACAAGTCACAAAACTCCAAAAAAAAACCTCACTGTGTACTAAGATATTCTAACAGAATTCTAATTTCATCCAATAGTCAGTTAAAAGTGAAAATGGGCCCTGGCCAGGCAGCTCAGTTAGTTACGAGTGTTGCTCCCGATGCACCAAGGTTTCGGGTTCGATCCCCAGTAGGGACACATACAAGAATCAACCAGTGAATGCACAGATGGGTGGAGCAACAAATTGGTATCTCTCTCTCTAAAAATCGATAGATAAAAATTCTTTTAAAAAGTGAATAAGGACAAATAGAGAAAATACTCAGGCTTAAATAATCACAGCTCCATAATACAAAGGACTTAATTCACCCCTATAGTAAGGGTATAATGCTTGCAGACGAAAATGCCAAAATATCCTGTCAGACTTCATCTGTGGCTTTTACTGCAGACATGGTAAGCTTCAGAGATTCAGAATGGCCTCACAAATAGTGCTATTGTGCACTGCAGAAACAAAACTACTAAATGACAGGATTTCTCTCTAAACAAAATAACTGGATCATTATCATTTATTAAGGATAGCATGGTAAAACTGGAACAGTAGATAGTTAATGGAACAGGCGCACTGCTAGGCAGGTACATACTGCCATACATCAAGTATTACCCAAGTGGGCTGTTTACCCAATAACTTTAAAATATTTTAATTGGCTAGTGCATTAGCATAGCTTTAAAACAAAACACAAATTAATTATGTCCTATAAGAATTGCTGATCTGAAGAATTAAAACTTTGATAAATAACTGATATGAGAGGAATGCAAGACTGTCAGTGGAATAAATAAAAAATAGGAATGACTAGTTAATAAAATGTGAATGTTTACCCAATTAGTGTAACGTGAAATATTAAGCAATAAGGTATATAGGGAAATTATTGAGATGCCTACTCTCCTAAGTCAACATTTCCAAAATTCAACTGCACGCACTATGATAAATGAAAACTATGACCAAAGACCAGGCTGGCACCATGGAGCAACAGCCATAGGGAAACTGAGAAGAAATGGGAATTATATTTTAAAAGAGTATTAAATATGAGATCACTGTAAGTCAAAAGTTGGTTATAAGTAATAATACTCTTTCCAACTCCTTTTCAAAGAGCTCATTTTGCAATTCTCTCCATTAAGAGGAAATAAATTTTCTTTCTACCCAAAATCCAATTATCATCAACCAAAGGATGAAACACCAGCATACCTTTTAGAACCTCTTCTGCTTTATCACCCAATAACTTAGCAGAGTTCTCTTAGGTATTCAATGTTTGCTAAATCTGAATTTCTTCTTATTTCATCTCCCTCCCTCTTATTTCACCTTCCTTCTTTCATAGAATCTCTTAAACCTTGACACCCCCACTCAACGTATTTGACTATTATTTTTAAAATTAAAATTGTAAGACTGAATGTTCTCCTTATGCTAAGTGAAAGAACCCAGACACAGCAGGCCACACCTTGTATAATTCCATTCATGTGGAATGTCCAGAATAGGCAAATCCATACAGACACAGTCAATCAGTGCTTGCCAAGGGCTGGTGGTAGGGAAGGAATGGGAAATGACTGCTAATAGGTACACCGTTTCTTTTGGGGTTATGAAATGTTCTGGAAGTAATAGTGGTGATACTTTGCACAACTTCTGAATACACTAAACCAACTAAATTATACATTTTACAAGGGTGAATTCTATGGTGTTTGACTTACATCTCAATTTAAAAAGAGAGCACCCTGAGGTCCTTCGAGGGCACGAGGTAGAAGCCCTACACACCTCAATAACTCAGCAGTTCCATGGTCAATCACTGTACGATCTCAGTATCAAAACTAAAGTTCAGAATGAGGTCCTGAACGAGCAAGAAAATGCTAAACTCAGTACACTCTACTTCAGAGGTGAGGGAAATGCAAAACTCACTTTACAAGCACATTTTATCTTAAATGATAAAACATAAAAATCTGGGACTTGAACATTTCAGTTGTTCAATGAATGCACTCATGCAGAACACTTCGCCCTCCAAAAACACACAACTGGACAATTTTCCCACCTTACTGAAAAAGGTCTTTTTTCCCTAACTACTTGATGAATCCTATGTATTGGCTTTTACAATAAGAAGGTGTTCAGTAGGTTTTTGGTGAAAACATGAGTTTTGACCAGTGAGATGAAGGTGTGAGTGGGTGTTTGGTGAATACACGAACAAGGCTGCTGGAAGAACTACCTTACCACGTACGCCACACTTCCTTTGTACACTACCTGATGCTTTTCTTGCTTATTTCAAGTGGATCTGCCTTATTTCAATAATTAAGATTATAACTTCCTAAAGATGTCATGTTTTACATTTATGCCATCTTCCACAGCAGTAATAATATCTAGATGAATTGATTAAAATGCAAAACCACTCATGACCACTGAATATATTCCTGGTTATTGAAATGCATCATCAGAAAAGACAAACTAAACAGAAAAACACTTAAAAAATTTTTTACTCTTGCTCTTTTCCCCTTTCCAGAACTTGCATGAGAGCTTAAGCTCAATGTTATAAAGAAATAATTAACAAATGCATTAAGATTCTGTTTATACTTATAGTATACAGAATATATTTTAGCTTAAGTAGGAGCTTATACCTCTCAAAAACTATTATTTTCCTATTGATGGTGACAGGCTCTGCTACAAGATGTAAGACCTAAGACAACTGGCATACCTGTGAGAATACAGCAAAGTATCTCACAGTAAATCTAATTAATATAAAAAACTAAGAGATTACAATTTGAGGAAAAAAGATATTTTAGCTGATAATAAACACAACCCCAATTAATGAGTTTTGTAAACATGAAAGACTAATGAGTTAATCTAGTGACAAAATAGTCAAGCCACCTCCGAATAAATTTTCTAATCATCTTCCTTTTACTGACATGAGCAGCTGATGAGACTTCCATATACAGATGAAAACAGAAAACCCTCATCAAGAGGTACTGACGACCAAGCAGACTAGGGTCATACGCAAGATACTTAATTTGTATGCTTAGCTTTTTAGAAAAAAATAAAACATCCAGAAGTTCTCTCCATAAAAAATATTTGAGTTCCTATTACATGCTATCGCCATATTGAGAAGGTAATGAATTATACATCACATACCTTCACCTTCTTCAAAGCAAATGAAGATCGGAAGTGCATGCAGCCCTTATGTGCCAGGTACTACTCTTGAGTGCTCTGTACATATTAACACATGTAATCCTCACACAAACCCGTGCAATTTTACAGATGAGGAAACTTAAGCACAGAGAAACTATTGTGTAAAACTGTCTAACTCAAAGTAATGGCATTATGGGTGTACTGAGAGCAGACAGAATTACAGAACAGAGGTGATATTTGAGCAGGCCGTAAATCCAAATGCAAGAAGTGGAGAAAAGACTATGTTTAATGCACATCTGCAGGGAAAGGCTTTCCAGTTCTGAGACTTCTCTATGGCCTCGGCACGACACAGGAAGGACTGATGACAGAGACATGCAGTCCACATATACAGGAAGTGCTTGAGAGCATGCATAAGCCAACTCTGGCTTAAGTCCATCATTAAGGGAGTGGATAAAACAACTATGGGACATTTACACAATGGAATACTACTCGGTTGTAAAAAAAAAAAAAAGAAAGTAAGTTTTACCCTTTGCAACAGCATGGACGGACCTGGAAAACTTTATGATAAGTAAAATAAGGCAGTCAGAGAAAGACAAACACCGTATGATTTCACTCATATGTGGAATCTAATGAACAAACTGAGCTAACAAGCAAAGCAGAGACAGACCCACAGAGAGCAGGACGACAGCTATGGCGGGTGGAGTGGTTTAGGGATTGGAGGGATTGAGCAAAAAGGAGAAAGGGCTCATGACACGGACAGCAGTGTGGTGATTGCAGGGGGGAGGAGCATGTAAGAAGGTTAAATGGTAATGGAGAAAATACAATAAAAAATTTTTTTAAAGTAGCCTTTGCTGTTCTTCAGGTATAACATTCTTGACAGCTTTTTCTCAGTGGCAAAAATGAAGAAGAGTGCATGTTGACCACACTTAACTGTGTGTTCCAAGAGATGAGAGCTAGATGTTTATAAACTGACAGGCTACCAGCAACAACTTCTCTAGCAAGAAATACACTAGATGAACAGAAAGACAATAAATAAACACAAGCACAACCAGCTGTGTTCAGTCTATGGTCACAGTCCAGTTGTGAATTCTCAAAAATACTCATAATTAGGTTGGCCCCTAAGCCCAGCTGCGCAACATTCAGATGCGCAGATCCCTGCTTCCCAAGGGGGAAGCCTTCCCTCTTGAGCCCAATTATGGAGTCTAGTTAAATAGGTAACATGGATAATTTTGGAAAATTACAAAAAAAAAACCTCTTGAAATCTCGATGCAACTTGATGTTCTTTAGGCACTCATTCCTTTCCTGGTGCAGGCAGTAAGTAATTACAATCTTATTCCACTTTTTTATTCACTTGAAAATTTCATTCGCGATCAGTTTTAGACCCACTCACTAAGAACTACTCTCCTCTCTCAACTTCATAAAAACCTCACTCCTGGTTTTCCTCCTGCTCCCTGGATGGCAAACCCCTTTCTCCTTTATTGGCTCCTCCTCTCCCACGTCTAAACGCCATGGTTTCACTGCGCTTGGGCTCTTCTTTTTCTATTTCTTTCCCACACATAAATTCATCAAATCCCGTGTACTTAAAAATCTTTGTGATGACTACTTCAAATTGATATTTCTAGCTCTCCACTCATGTTCAATGGCCTGTCTGACATCTCCATTTGGGCATCTCGCAGACATTTTGAACAAAACTCTTGATCCTGTTCGTCAAACCACTTCCCCCCACAAATCCTCCCCGTCTCACAGCAGGCAGCACCTTTTCCCCACCAGACTCCAACCCAACTGCGGTCTCCCTCTTCTCCAACACTCCCCCTATTCCGCCATCTACCCATCAGCAGTCCTCTCAGTTCTCCTTCAAAAAACGTACCTCTAATTTCCCTCTTTTCCATCTCCACTGCTACCACCCCAGTGCAGAATACCGTCCTCTCTCACCTGGGTGACTAGGAGCCTATAATAGCCCGCCCTGCCCCCCATCAAGCAGCCAGAGTAATCTTCGTAAAAGCCAAACTCTGCTAGATTTGGATCTAGTCTCATGTTGCAGTCTTATCTTGTGCTGTTACATACCCTGCCCACTCCCCACTCCCCTCCGTCCGTCACACCAGACTTCTCTCAGCATGTATCTGCTGCAGAGTCACAGTAAACGCAGCTTGTTCCGCCAGTCCTCCCCGTCTTAGAGAGCCAGCGTGTTTTCTTCATTTAGTTCGCAGTTTAGACGTCACCTCCTTAGGAAAGCCTTTCAAGCCCAAAGGAAAAGTAGGTCCCTACTCTACAACTCCCTCCCACCCCTGGTTTGTTTTCTTTATAGCAATTATTATGTCTGTTTACTTTCCTGTCCCCGAAAGGCAGTTTGGGGTTTTTTTTTAAATACAAGTCCCAGTCTGTCTTCACAGCTGAAACATAAGCTCCACAAAGGTTGGCGATTGCTTTTGTCTTGTTTATAACTGCGTCCCCAGTATCCAACACAGTACTGATCACATAATAGGCCCTTAGAAAACATCTGTTTAATGTTTAGTAATATTAATTTCAAAATACACTTTACTCAGCTTATTTATTATTCACTTAATTTATTAATAGTTATTTGCTGAACATACCAGAACCTTACACATTCTTATTCAAGAACGTAATTTTATTTTGCTGTTTCCCAGTCCTCAATATCATTTTGAGCCTATTTGTTGGCTTCCCTATTAATCTCTGTCCAACTGCTTTGTCAAACATGGAAACAAATTTTTACCTCTCAGCAATGTGGCAAAATGTGTATCTGCTCTATCCAATCCTAATTCTAATAAGCACTTAGAAAGACTCTTAGCCTAAACCATCATGGGTCAGTATGTCAGTAGACCCCTGGCTTCCCAAGCCTCCAGCAGATGATGGGACATCAATCCCAAATGACCTTGACTATGTCTAACTTGTAAAATTAATGTCGTAAGTAAACAAATATCAGCTCAAGCCTGCTTAATCTCTCAGCTAGAAAAGTGTGCTTTCTCAAATACAATCTCTACCTTTTACATTAGTCAAAACTCCCCAGCTGGATCCCCACATGATGGACCTGGCCATGGAGGAGCTGAAGGCCATTGGGTGCACTTACAGGTATGTGTCCAACTGAATGTCCATCTCTGACTACCTTCACATGAAAGACTGAAAATCTGTGCAACCAGAAGTTACCATTTCCCAAATCCACAGTGAGGAGTCCCCAAGTGGCTGATTACAAAACTACACTCAATTTGGTCATGCTCCAATCCAAACCTTTAATTCTTGAAATGAAACAAACAGGGGAATGAAAGAATATTTCAAGTATGGAGAATGACGATATCAGAAACCACGCACAACTCTATTTTTCTTCAAGAAAATTCTTTCAGCAACCAATCCAAACAATACCTCGAGTGAGCTGAAAAATCAGAAAAACTATCAGCTTTTCCTGCTTAAAATTGAACACATCTGGCCCATTCATAATTTGAAGGGGACAGAATCAATTTTAGATAACTACCATGATCATTTTTATAATTATTAAATGTCCTATAATGCCTACGTTTACATATTTGAGGAAGCTACCCTGAATTTAGTACTTAGAACACGTTGTCTATTATAAAATATACAGAATACTATCTATGCTTCCTATTCTATGGTTTTTAAATACTATGTATTTTCAACTTCTACATTGTGAATTATTAATTTCCCATTAATGCAGATAATTAAAAGTGAGTAAGTCTGCTACATAAATATCGGAGACTACTTCTAATGTTGTCTTTGGGGTCTATTTTAATCTTTCAAGCAAAGCTAACTTATGAAGAAGTCCTTCTGGTACTGCAATAACTAATGCCGCTTGGGCACAATCCAGGACACTTGGATAGTGCCAGAAGCGCTGTATACCCACTCAAATTTAGAGCGTAATGACATAACAAGGACTTGTCTTAATGTATTAAGAAGTCATCTGAGACAAATTTTTATTATATAAACTATAAAAATTTCTAAAGGATTTGACACCAATGCAACAGGATGGTAAATGGAATTCCTTTGCCTCTTTGAAAACCTGTCTCTCCCCTTCCCCTACCTCACATCCCAGTTGTTCGCAAAGTAAGGTCATAACACTGTTAAATGTCATTTATAAACCAAGCTGTTGCAAGGCATTTATTGAAGCGGTACACGATGCTTGGCTAAGAAGGCAGTGCTTTTATCTTCTTACACGGGAGAATGTGATAGTTAATTCAGAAGGAACTGAGAAAGACTACTTACTCTACTCCAACACTGCCCTATCTTAGTCACGGGACCGCCTGATTCCCAAACCTTGACTTCCTTAGATTTTCAACCACCTCATTCTGCCCTGGCAGACTCAGGCTAGGGCCAGACCCCTCCTGCAGACCCCCTAAGTCACTACCAGGCCACCTGGAACCCAGAGACTGCACAGGTTGGGCTCCATTTGCCTGCTAACTTGGGCCTAAAACCAAAATGTCAATTGCTTAAAGCAATAAGCAGTTTTGCCACTCTTCAGAAACTTTGCCCTAGCTTCAGGCAAAGATTTTCCTCCCACGCTTGCCGCTGAATGTCACCTTCCCGCTCATCATTTGCGTGAAGGTCTCAGATCGCTGGGCTCTGATGCACCAGGCCTATAGCCTACAGACACGACAGCTATGTTTTAATAATACTGGACAAAAGTTTTCAAATAAATGTCTCTTAATCAGCAAAATCATAAATGAAACAAGCAGTCCACATGTATAGGTAAAGAGCAATGGTAACTTCTTAAAAACTTTGAATTTTCTTTTAATCCTATGATTTCTTATCTCAAGGGTCATTTTTGTCAGAAGAAACACATTCCAAATAAACATAAGGATGCAAACAATATTTTTTTCCAGAACCAAAGGGCAGAGGGGAAAATCATGTGGATTCCAGTTTGTTACAGTTTTATAGATTTGAAGGTATGCCTACTGTCCAAATGAACATTCAGAAAACCTGCATTAGCCCTGGTTGGTGTAGATGCCTGGATTGAGCACTGGCCTATGAACCAAAAGGTTGCTGGTTCGTTTCTCAGTCAGGTCAGTGCGTATGCCTGAGTTGTGGGCCAGGTGCTCAGTTGGGGGTGTGTGAGAGGCAACTGATCCAAGTTTCTCTCTCTCCCTTCCCTTGTCTCTAAAACTAACTAACTAAATAAATAAAACCTGAAAAAAAAAGATTTGCATTAGATGATTAACTTAATTATGGTGGTATTTGATTAACAGTAATATTTCTATTTCTTGACTAAGTCAGATAAGTGGAGTTTATAAAAGACATTTAATAAAAGAATACTTAATAATCTGGGATCTATCAAATTGATGGCCATTAATTTATGTGCCTAAATCCCACACCAGGCTCTTACTTCCTCATGTTATTCATATATCATCCTTTTCTTATAAATTTAAAAGTTATGAGTTCAGGAGGAAATAAAAGCCTCACTTATTAATTCAGATATGGAACTGATAACAAAGAGGCCGCTTTAAATTGCCAGGCCAATAAACTACATAAATTACGTACCACAGGCTCCAAAAGGGCAAAGAAGAGAGGAAAGATGAATCATAATCCATGGGTAAAGAGGACAGAAGCTGATAAAAATATACATCACTTGTCTAGGGTTCAGCTACGGGAAAATACCATTCTAGTACTACCTTGCATTTGGTGTCTGAAATCATCTGAAATAAGCAAGCAGATTCATTTTTAATTCCTCCAAACAAGGGGCACATATTACCTCCTGAAGCTGCCCATTATTTCTCTGGACAGCTCTGACTGAAAATGAAGCCTTCATATCAAGAAGAAAATGACTTCCTTCTAATTTAACACAGCAGTGATTGTTCTACTCCCTGAAATCACACTGAATAAAATTAATCTCTCTTCCATTTTATGGCTCTGAAAACACTTAAACACAGCTATTATGGCCCCCTCACTTTTCCAGACAAAATAACTCCAATTCCTTTCAAATGTACATCATGATCACCAACAACAATTCCCAATTTTCCTGTATTAATTGTATCTAAATTTCCTAAGTGTATAAAATGTAGCCATGAAATAAGCAACAAGCTGAAAACTGCTTTCAATTGGTTAAAAAGTTAAAAATAAGTATTTAATCAATACTTTTATAATATTAATATTTTAAAAGGATCTTTTATATTTTTAAAAAATAACAGTATTTAATTGCCCATGACTCTTAGACTATAATGGTGTTTGGTGGGAAGGGAGCAGAGGGACAAATATTTGTCCGCTATTCAACAGCGTTATTATCCTACTTTGCAAACAACTGAGATTTGTACTTATATAGTGTAATTACGTTACTACAAGCACCATTTTAAAAGGCCAAAGTGACCCGGCTGTTTACTCTTACCCAACATTGAAATTAAGCATAAATTTAAGCTTGAGAAATTATTGTTTTTCTATATATGTACTGTTCTATAAGATATGGTAGTGACTAGTCACATATGGCTAGCTATCTGAATTAAAATTATAAAATTTGAAATGCATTAACTCAGTTGAATCAGCCTTCTTTCAAGTACAAAATAACCACACATGGCTAGTGGTTGTGTTAGACAACAGATACAGAACCCTTTCATCTACAGTAAAACTATACAACAGCTTTACTGGCACAGCGCTGTTCTAGACTGATTTACCTACATTTTGCAAATGGAAGAAAGCACAGCAAAGTCTCTAAACACTAGGTCTAAAGTCTGAGACACGAAAGTTGAAATCCTAGCTCTGCTACCTACTTGCTGTGTGACCTTGGACAAGATACTTAATCTCTCTAAGACTGTCTTCCCACCTATAAAATACTATACAGTTCTGTCAAAAACTAGTGTCTGCCTCAATGATAGTCATGAAGATAAAATGAAATAATGCTGCTAGAGCATTCAGTACACTGCCTCAAACACTAGAAGCTTTAAATAACCGTTAGCTCCCTCGTATAAGTAACTATTTATTTACAGGTGCACTGAACATCAGCGGAATACTGAGATTTGATAAAGAGATTAAAGAAAGACCTCTTACCCATTGGGTACAATATGTAGAATGGTTATCATATGAAGCAGCAGAACTGACGACAGTGATATGCAGGATAGGAGGGGCCCTGGGTTCTAGATGGAGGGAACAGCAGGCGCCAAGGCAGAAATCTTGGCTCTGGTATGAGGGCTCTGGCTCTCCTTTTGGTCGTTTCAAAACTATTACTAGGCTTCATCTTTCCTGTAAGTGAGAGTGGGAGAGGGAGTCTACCTGCTACATAATGGAACAGAAAATCAATTTTAGCTTATGGCTTTGCCTGATTCTATTATACGTTTGAGGATAGCAAGCTGTTTCTACACAAATATGGATTTAGATATATATATTTTTTAATTTTTAGAAAGAGGGGAAGGGAGGGAGAAAGACAGGGAGAAAGGGAGAGCAACATCGATGTGTAAGAGAAACATGGATCAGTTGCCTCTCGCATGCACCCCAAACCGGGTCCTGCCCACAACCCAGGCTTGTGTCCTGACCAGGAATAGAACCAGCGACCCTTCACTTTGCAAGATGACAGTCAACCGACCATGCCATGCCAGTCAGGGCAAGATATAACTTTAAAGGAGTCCAGTTAAGTCTCTAAAACATGTAGATATTCTACAGTTCTAAACGAACATCTACAAAATGCAGAGCTAAAAAGCAACTCTCACAACATAAATTTTAAAAAATCAAAATTTGCATTGCTTTCAAAATAAAATATACTGATAAAGTATTTTTGCTTGTTATTTGCAATAATGTTTAGTTGAAAAAGATATTTAAATCAATAAATGTAATAATCAATAAATGTAATAATCAATAAATGTAATAATCAATAAATGTAATAAATGTAAATGTAAATGTATAAAAATGCTTTGAGTGTGCTAAAATACAGTTTTCAGGACATCTTAAAAGATAAAACAGCTATGGGAATTAAAATATTACATGTTAGAGAGTAACATGACACTATCTAAAGTACTTAGGCAATAAATCTGAAATAATAACCAGTTATAAAACTGGGCAAACTAAAACAAGTCATAAAATGTTCTGTTGCTATTATAAAATATAATCCCAATATGATCATTTAATGTATGTTTTTTTCAAACACATTCTTGTACTATTCTTAAAGCAACAAATAACAGAAAAATATCTATCAAAGACCAAAAGCAATGGGAACTAAACTCATTTTATCACACTCAACATTTTCTCTTATTATGAAATAAACACTTTAAAACCTATAGTTAAAGGCAGATGTAAGACAAATAACACTCTGAAACAAGAAAGTGAGAAATTGAAATAGTACATCTTCCTCAAGCACGGTTCTGAAGGAAGGTGGGTGACAGCAAACAGCGACACCTGAAGTTGCCCATCTAGAGTAGCAGCTCCTTAAGGCTCGGTGTTGGTTGCGCCCCAGGAGAAAAGTCAGCCCTGAGGTAAAGGCAGAGAGAAAACTATAGATGCAGGGTGGGAAAAGTAGGTTTATAGTTGTAATAAGTAAACAAGAACAATCTGTTTTGCGCACTCACAACTGTAAACCTATTTTTGCCAACCCCGTATACTCTTGGCAGTAACGAAGGCGTACACCATAAACATCATAAAAGAAGGTAGGAAAATGAGAACAGAAGCTTGAAACTCTAAATGCCAACAGAACATAAGGTAAGAGCATGCCTTCTCATTTCTTGTCACACGGTACACACACTTCAAAACTCCTCAGCTAGCCAACGTGCAGGTGACAGTCCAAACAATTTTTAGCTGCTCTAACCACTCAGTGCATACCAAATGTTGTCTTTACGAGGTCCACGCAAAACCACTCAAACTGCAGCAATGGAGTCAGCATTCTTACTAAATAAAAATACTTCTCAATTATCTATACTAAAAAAACAGATAGATACGAATTCAGTATCCTGTATAACGCAGACTCTCAATGTATATTTAACTTTAACATGTTAATGACTCCTCGCAAGAGGCATTCTAACTTCTTCTAACCAATATACATTTACTTCACCTTTCAGTTATTCATCCTCTTAATTTACTAATAATCTGCCTCACTCCAAAAAGACTGTGGCAGGTTGAAATGTTTATGCAATGTACAAGTGCAAAGTGAAGATACGGATATAAAAGAGGGGAAAGTAAGAAAATAAAACACAACCACAGAGTTAAGGTTTCTACACAAGGTGCCGTTAATCACGGAAGTTGGAAAGTAAGTAAGGCTATCGGCTTCTGGACTACTAAGGTAAAAGCAGCATTTGAGATTTGCAGAGTCCACAGACACTGGTAGTTTCCGCCGGCACACAGTGCCATCATTCTCCTAGTCCTGGCTCTCTAAGGGTCTGTGTTTTACATCGCAATTAGTTGTAACCCGGTCTTTAAGGACCAGGAACTAGACCTGGATGTCTTCATCTGGATAGCCTACACTTGACCTAGCACAAATCTAATATTAAGCCGTTAATAAATAAATACTAAACTGAACAGCAGGGGAGCATGACCTAGAATTAAATAAAGTAATAGGGTCAATTTGGCATGAAAAAGGCAGACATCTACAAACACCAAGTTAAGAACTGTGAAATGTAAAGAAATCCTTTACCTGGACAAGTGCCAGTAAAAGTAACACTAACAAATAGATGCACACAAGCATACACACAGAAGAGATCACTATACTCAAAACATTACTTTTCGAAGGTTCCAGCTAAATACCATCTCACAGAATTCAGAAATACAAGCCAGAGTACAAATAATATTTGGATTGCCTTATGTGTTAATTTTTTCCTTATTTCTTCTCAACTGAATCACAAACAGTTAAGACGCAAGTGTAATTTTGAGTATATTTCTCTATCTACTCACACAGGAGTGGAAAAATAAAGGATGAAAGATCAGAAAGCCTGAGTTTAAATCCAAATCAATCACTTCTGGTTGTGCAACCCTGAGCAAGTTGCTTAACCGCAGGTGCCCCAGAGTCGATGGTGATGGAAGGAGACTTGCCGTGGGAGGTGACCACGTAACACAACACACAGTGTAGAATCGTACACCTGAAACCTGTATGATTTTAGAATCAACGTCACCCCAATAAACTCAACAGAAAAAGACTAAAGGACATCATAGATGAAAATCCGTGAAAACATACAAAATGCCATATAAGTACTGTTACAATGACTAAAAAACGGAAAACAATTAGCGACAGTAATTAGATCTTGCACTGGTGGCTCCTTCTAGAGATCCCGCCTATGCAGACACCATCCCCAATTTCTATCTCAGTGCCTTCCTGTTCTGTGATACAGTTTTGCAAAGTGTTAATTCACAAACACATTTTCCCTACCTACTATTTCCGTTACTGTAACCTGTAAAATACGGTTCCCCTATTAAATGGCTCTCATCAACAGTAAGGTGAGACAATGGTTGGGTGTATGTCCAGTCACGGCCTCTTCCATGCTGGAAATACCTGAATTAATTTGTTAAGACAATGAGAAGTAAATCAGTTAGAGAATTTACAGTGGCTGATTCAGAACTTACCACAAAGCCACAGTAATGAAGAATATGTGGTACTGGCATAATGACAGACACAGAGCAATGAAAACTGAAAGTTCAAAAATAAACCACATTTATGATCCATTCATTTTTCAACAAGGATGTCAAGAAAATTCAATGGGGAAAATGGACTTTTCAGCAAATGGTGCTGAGATATTGGGTATCCACACAGAAATGAATGCAGCTGAACCTCTATCTCATGCCACATACAAAATGGACCAGGGACCAAAAGATAAAAGCTAAAACACAACTCTCACAAGAGAAATGCAGGTGTAAATCTTCAGTCTTGGATTAGGCAATGGTTACTTAGAAATGACACCAAACATACAAGCAAAAAAAAAAAAAAAGATAAACTGGACTTATCAAAATGTAAAACTTCTGTACTTAAACAGGTGCTACCAAGAAAGTGAAAAAACTATCCAAAGAATAAGAAAAAATATTTGCAAATCATATATCTGATACAGGACTTGTATTAAAATAAAGAACAATTACAACTCCATAATAAAAAGACAACTCAATTTAAAATGGACAAATGATATGAATAGACATTTCTCCAAAGAAGATATAAAAATGGTCAGTGAGCATATGAAAAGATGGCAGTCATCATTAACCATCACGATGGATTTTATTTTAATGCAAATCAAAACCATACTGACATACTGCTTCGCACCTACCAGGATGACTACCACTGAAAACAGAGACCAAAACCATTGCTAAGGCTGCGGAGAAAGTAGAAGTCTCATACCTTGATGGCCAGAAGGTAAAATGGTGGGGCCACTTTGGGATACAATTTGGCAGTTCCCCAAAAGGTTAAACAAAGTTACTATAAAACTCAGCAACTCTACTACTATAGAAATAAAAACAAATGCCCACACAAAAACTAGACACAATTGTTTACAGCATTACTTATAATAGCAAGAAAGTGAAAACAACCTAACTGTCCATCCACAGATGAATGGATGAGTGGAACGCTGTATATCCATACAATAGACTATAGAGATAAAAAGAAATGAAACACTGATGCACGTTACAACATGAATGAACCTTAAAAACACTGTGCTTCATAAAAGAAGCCAGCCACACAAGCCCAGGCACCTTACGCTTCCGTTTATACTAACTACGTCCAGAACACTCAAACCCACAGAGGCAGGCAGTTGACAATGGTTGCCGACAGCTGGGTGGTGGGAGAGCTGGGAGGACATGAGGAAGCAGTAACTGCTAAAAAAGTATGCTATACCTTCTGGGGGTGATAATTATGTTGTAAAATTGACTATGATGGTTACACAACTCTGTAAATACACTAAAAGCCACAGAATTTTACACTTTACATCTCAATAAAACAGTTACAATTTTTTTAAAGTAAAGCAGAGCCTGTGTTCAATGTATGTAGGCCACTGAAACATAGCAATAAAAAGTGAAAAATGCTAGTATAACTGAACTACATCCTCTTTTTTAGTATTCCCTCATTTTACTTGCTCAATTACTAAATAAAAAATCAAAACCCAAAGGAATCATTTTACCAGTAGTCTCTACTTTCAAAAAGTAGTAAGAATTTCTGTTCCATTTCCATGCTCACAAGGCTAATACAAAACTGGGCAGCATCAGATCATATCAGAATTTGAATTTAGCTTCTCTGTAATACAGAAGAACCAGTTATCCTTGGGTGGCAAAAGTTTTTAAATTTTCATCTGGTAATTTTCCTAGCAAACTGTCAGTTTTGCACTAGCACCAAGGACACATAAGTGAACACACTAACTAGCACATTTACAGATTTAAGATCTGTGCTTTTAACAATCTGGAAAGAATCCTGAATGTCACAATATAGTCATTTACAAGGGGCAGCAATTCTGCCTGTTAGAGCTCTGGAAAGGTACAGCATGAATTTTACCCACTCAATCCAACTAAACTGGTGTGCAAGCGCTGAAGCAGTGAGCAATGCTAGCCAACAGCCCAGCATCTCCAATGCAGCTGGTAGTATGAAAACATCTATGAATCTGCAGAGACCTCAAAAGAGAACCCTTGCAAATCTTATGGGTCAGTTTTGTTATCCATGACAAAAGCAGAGGCCAAGCAAATATATTCTACTATTTATAGGAAATACTCAAGTATACAACCAAATTTCACCCAAATTATACATCATTTTCTATGCATGTGGCTCTACCGCTCCTATGATTTCATGAACAGAAACTGTTTTCTTAGATGTGTCATAAAGTCTGGTTTTTAAACATTAACTGATACTATAATTTTTTAAAAAACTCGTAAGTTAATGCATGTTTTTTAAAACTATATAAAGGCATGTGTTTCCTATAAGAAATAATTCAACCTATTATCAAAGTATTTGTGAATACTCTTTTAAAATATTTAGGTTCATTCAAAAAACCCAAAAAAATTAATCAGTACTACATTAGAGTAATTTTCCTCTAAAAATGCCTTCTAAAAACTTATCTATTTACACTGAGTGATGTAATTCAGGGAGACTTGATGTTCAAAAGTTCAAATACAGACTTGCAGAACACTTAAACATAGGCTAGTTAGTTCCTTCAATATGATTCTAAGAATTGCTTAACTGGACATCATATAAGAGATGTACCAAAATTCAGAAGTCCCTTTTCTAACCTGACAGATACACAGAACTGGGCTGTACTAATCTGTTAGGGTTCCAGAAAATAATAATAAACCACACTCTAAGTGGAATGTAACCCAACACACACCCACTCCCACCGAGACAACAGATGAAAATCCTTCTTCATTCCAACTGCCTAAACAGGTACACCCACAGATGTTCCCACACGCACAATCTTTATCTGTGTTAGCAAGCTTACAACTACCCAAGCAACCGAAAGGAAGGGTTTTGAGAGGCTAGTGTTCCTGGGAAAGGTAATCCACAAAGGGAGTACTACGGGAATGGGATTTTGATTCCTTCTATTACGCAGATAGCTTTAATTTACTGGACTGCTAGAAATTAATTCCTTAGACGTTAGGACAGATGTACAGTCAGCACAGAACTTTCAAAGAAATCAAGTACAAAAGCACTGTTAAACTTTGTGCCAAAAATAAGCCGAACTAAAATTATTCTCTAATTTCTTTTTCTGAAGATAGCAACCACATTCTCACTGAAACAGAGATAGGCAGATTTACTATAAACCACAATCAAATATTTGACACCAAACAATCCAAAACCACAGTAATCCACTTAACAAACATACTGAACACATCTATATTAAGAAGCATAAGCAGTCCTGGCTGGTGTAGCTCAGTGGATTGAGCGTGGGCTGGGAACCAAAGGGTCCCAGTTTGATTCCCAGTCAGGGCACATGCCTGGGTTGCAGGCCAGGTCCCTAGTGAGGGCCATGTGAGAGGCAACCATACATTGCTGTTTCTCTTACTCTCTTTCTCCCTCCCTTCCCCTCTAAAAAATAAATAAATAAAATCTTAAAAAAAAAAAAAAAAGTAAAGCACAAGCACACAGAGAATGCAGAACTAATCACCACTTTCCAATCGGCAACAGTGTAGAGGAACCTTTGCCTGCCAAGAGGGAGAACCCAATCTATGAAGGTGGGGGGATACACTCTCTCTCTCTCTACCCAATCCAGTACAATCAACTACTCTGATCAATAAAAGGAGCCAAAGCCACTGCACCACAGACCTCAACCTCACTTCTAAAGCAAACTTACTGGCTCTCCAATCTTCATACCATTAAATGGATTTCCTGGCAAATTGCCATAAGCAAATAAATGAATCAAAGCAGGTACAGGCGCACCTTGTTTTATGGTGCTTCACTTTCCTGGGCCTCAGAGATGCTGTGGTTTTTACAAATTGAAGGCACGACTCTCCACCAGCAAAAAGGTTACGACTTGCTTTATGGCAAACACTCCCTTTATTACGGTTGTCTGGAACCAAACCAGAAATATCTTCACGGTATGCCTCGTACTTTCCTACAATGCTGTATGTCAATTGTATCTCAATAAAACTGGGAGAGGGGAAAACAACAAAATAGGCATCTTTCCTGAAACTGTCTTAAGAGTTATTATATGTGGCATTATATTTAAAATTCTTTACTTATAAAGAGCTTGTGTAACCCGTAATGGCATCATTAACTAAGACTCAGTGAAAAAGGAAATCTCTGAATTTTAGATGACACTATAAGCTTTTCTTTTTTACTTTAAATAGAACTATGGTTTAATTATTTTATTTAAATAATAACCATCATGTAATATCTTTCCTCAGACGTACGTTTTCAGGCACGTTCACAATATGCTGGTTTAATCAAAGTTGAATTATTATCTGCAGTAAGTCAAGGCTAAATCAGAGGACTGTATTATAAAATTAGACACCCAATAGCAAAGTTGCAGTCTAACCATCACACAGTATTTTATGTAAGCCTTAAACAAACTCATTAAAACAAAGTAATTAGTTTATTTTGTCAATAAGCTGTTGTTAAAATTTAAGCTAATATATAAATTAAGTTCACACACTTACCAATAATCTAGTATTTGTAAAAAGTTTACAAAAATAATACACGTGGTAAAACACAGTTTATTTAAAAAAAGATTCAAACAATTAAAGCAAATACTGTACTAAGAAACAGAGAATTTTAAGTTTAATTCAAACTAGAGTTCTTCTGTAAATCAATCCATTTATAGGAATTGGCCACCAAAGCTTAAACAATGATCTGTCATCTGAAACAACTTTGATTTAACAGTCTTAAGTGACAAAAAAAGTCTCCCTGTTAACCAGTTTTACCTATAAAGAAATGTGTTCTGTTTGAGTGAAACATTCTTTGAACATTATTGCACTTATATCTGTCTATGCCTCTTACGTAAACAAATGTATTAGATTCACCACCAACATGTTATTAGACGTTTTCCTAGACAAAACAGTTGTCAACTAACCAATTATCAATATAGCCATCTACAAAATTTTCACTTTTATTAGTATCTATAAACGCTATCTTCACTTACACATAAAAATAAGATCAGCAAAAGCAGAAATCAGACAAAATAATAAAGTTCACCTGCATTCTATACTGGAATCAGTTTCCTGTCATTTATCCTCTCACCTGCAATCTGCATGACCACCAACATAAACTATAAAACTCTGTGCTGGCCTGGTTCCAACACCGACCTCCGCTCAAAACAGAAAGAAAGGTCTTAAAATAGCTAAACAGCCATCTTCCAATTACCGCACGAGACTGAAGATATAGCAGAAAGCTGAAGTTTATTTTTCTCCTCTTCCTCTATGTACCTGTATAGCATTAATCATTTCCAGGCAAATACTTGTACTTCCTATAAGTAAACTCTAACCAGAAAATTGATGAAATGTCATAAAGGAGAGAGTGTTTTAGATTTAATTTCAATGCCTCAAGTCACCCATTCTTACTTAGTCACAACTAATGACTATAAGAAATAGTGTAAACCAGGAAGAACAGTTTAATGCTTTGGCATTTAAAAAAAAATCAATTTCCAACGAGATAACAATTGAATAATTATCAAACAGGAAATACTTTAATCACACTATTATTCTCTCATAAGAGAAATCATTTAAGGCCCCAACACCTCTTCTAATTAAAAGATAATTGTATTTGTTACTCCGCAACTTCATTATCTTATCATAATTGAATTACTCTCATTTTGGCAACTCCTGTCTACCAGTACAAACATACTTTCTAAATATTCCATTTATGCACAGAAATCACCACCACCACTGTCTTCCACAATCACTTAAATCCAAACCACAACAGTATTTTTACTAATAATCAGACTATAATAGTTGCACATCAGACCAACAGTTCAATTAGAACTTCTGCAAAAGATAAGAACAGAAATCCACAAGTACTTACCTGCAGTTGGGAGGAGGATCCAACGTAATTTCTGCAAGTTCCTTCTGAATTCTTTAAAATAAAGACAAAGAAAGTTATGTTCAAATGTCTTCACTCTTTTAACATGTCATTAAAATGTTATACTTTTACACTAATATTTCTGATGTATGTTTTTAGTTTGAAACGGTAATACTGTATAAACCATCAAATACAGTAAGGACAAAGGAAGAGCCTCCGCCACAGTTGTGACAGCGCGCCTGTAAAAGGTAACAAGATGAGCCACTATCGGTGCGTGCAGCCTGGGGAAGCGGCACTGGGGCTTAAATGAAAACTCATTCAACCACGGAATGGATAACACTAACCAAAATTTTTAATTTAAATTAGAAACTTTTGCCACATTATTTGTGGACCATTCCAACTTCTAATTTGTCCAAGACCATTCCCATTTAGGATGAAAAGAGGATCAGATGAAGCTGCATCCAAGCATCCTGACTGATCCAATCAACTGAAGAAATGATTTATCAGGATCTCATTCCGACACCTAAAACTGCTATCAAAATACACACGGTATTCCTCTCTGAAGCCCCGAGGTAGGAACAGGTTGAGGCTTTCAAGTTTGACACTATTCCTTCTGCTAGAACTATCCTATTAATATGTAAATAATCATTTTAATGTCATTGCATGAATTTCATGCAAAGAAAAAAAGAGAACTTTTTTAAAAAGGCTGCTTTTGCCCTGCATTATTTTCAAGTTTGATTTTTAAATGTACCTAACCCCCTATATACATAAACAAAAGCTAAAGTGCTACATGTTTTTTTTAAGACTATACTTAGCAAGCTCTTAACTATCACTCATGCATTATTAATTAAATGTAGGCTTTATTAAACCAGATACAAAAAAAAAATTCTCAAAAAGCATCTCTTCTCCTTTGCCTTGGTTTTTAAGTGAGATTCACCGCTGCGGGGTGCCTGCTGTTGGTAATCACCGTGATGATATTCGGATGACGGCTGACTGAAGTGCCTTGAAAGTCAAAACTAGGAACGAAACATTTACTCTCAATTTCACTTCACACCTTTTTCTTTTCCCCCCTTTTATTGAATGCATTGGGGTGACACTGGTTAACAAAATTATACAGGTTTTAGGTGCACACTTCCACAACATGTCAGCTGTACACTGCATCGGGTGTTCACCCCCCAAGGGGAGCCTCCGTCCATCCCTTTTATCTCCCCACACCCTCCTCCTTCACCTGCCCTCTACATCTCTTTCAAGGCAACAAATGAACTAGCAAAACAGATGGGATTCCTTCAAGAGGACCAGCACCAACCTCCTAAAGGAACTGCATGCTACTAATATAATTTTCACTTCTCTCAGTCATGTGATCCAAGGTTGGAAAGGCATCACAAAGTAAAGCAAGACTAGTAAGTTCAAAGCCAAAAAAACTTTCATAGTCATTCTGCCATGCCACTGGGAGTTTTGGGGTAAAAAGACTGCTCCACCTGTTCTCTCTCTCAGCCTGTTTTCTGTCCTATAAAATGAAAAAGTTAGTTAACTAGGACAAATTCCATGACCTCTTTTATTTTTAAAACATATGATTTCCTTCTAATATGGATTTTATGATGTGCTTACGTATAAAGCATATATTGCCCACAATTAAGTGAAAAGTCTCAAAGTTCTGATATAAGAGAATACCCTTTATGGATTTCACACAAAAGTATAAAATAGGCCCTTTATTTGGGTAAGTCCAGGTTAAAGATAGCAAACCAAGCACATGCACATTCACCTCCCACTCCTTCAGGACCCCAACTGGTACAAAAAAGATTATTCAGTAAAATGAGGGGGAGATCACCAATGAATGAGAAATTTCAATGTATTTCTGGAAGACAAATTGGGCGGTGTAATTTAAACAGGTTGAGACGGCCAAGATGGGGGCTGCAGAGCACCTGGATAATAAAGCCATATTATTCAAAGATGGGGGGGGGAAGACAACCAGAAATCCCAGATTCAAAAAACACCTCTGTAAGAAAAATCACAGATCAAACATGAAACTATCTAAAATGTAAAATAATTTTAAGTAACAGATGTTAAGGGGGAAAAAAGAGAGATGTGATATATTTTCCCTAAATGCTACGACTCGTTGGGTAGCCTAGAGATCACGGCACTGGGCTTGTGTGAAATCTAATCCTAACATCCTGTTTGGCCTGGCAGGACGAATATTGAGTTACTGTAAATGTTCAGACAATTTATTGGTCTTTTACAATAGATAAAGCACAGAAGACGGTTTGCAGTTGCAGCACACACTATAAATGTTACTAATCTTGAAGATGTAAAATTCAGTGTAGCCAAAAGAAAACAGCTAAAAGTGGATGGAGGATGGGTGTGAGCACATGGAAGGAAGAATACAAGTATTAATATCCCTGTTTTGCAAAGTAAAGGAACAAGTAATACTGCTGAAATTTGAAGGAGTAAGAAATAGTGACCATCCTTAACTGGGAGGAGGAGAGAGAAAGGAAGAGCATGTAAACAAGCTACATCCTCAAACTTCATAGCAAGGAGTCAAAAGATATTAATGTTAACAATTCAACAGACAGATGTAAATATATTATTTAGAGTTCCACACAAAATTAAATGAAGGACTAAACCCAGAGACAGCTAAAGAGTTTCCTTCAAGGTACAAAATTGGGTTAGGGAGGGTGTTTGGACAAAACAGTTGCCTTCCATTCAAAATGTCTCTGTAATGTTTAATTTGTTATTGAAAACATGAATAACTTTTACAAATAGTTTTTAAACTAAAACAAAAAGGAACAAAAGACCAGGCATCAAAAGAGCATGCTTAAAATGTCAAAGAAAACTATTTTTAACATAAAAGAACTTCTTTGGGCTTTTTCAAATAACTCATCTTGCTTTATGCTTACACTGTCCCTTTTGGTTTAAAAATTGACATGTCATAATTTTCTGCCATAGATTTCTATTATGGAACTTGAACCCCTCCAGCTTCTATAATTCCAAATCTAATTATGCAATACAAAAAGCAATTTACTGATAAACTTGACAACTCTGAGCAATGAGTCAATATATTATACCTAAAAATGGTTGTATTTCTCTTGACAAAAAAAAAACACATTATACTAAGTATTGCTATTTAAACGGTTGCAAGATGTCCTGCTGTTTTCAATGACAGCAATTCACTTCTACCTCCAAAGTTGTGATCATAGTGTATGTTAAGTTTCTCAGACTTGACATGTTGGGTAAGGAAGGTAGCTATTTCAGGCACTGTCCCTTGGGTGAGGAAAAATGAAAAAGTATCAATGATCCACACTTACAGTGACTATTAAAAGTAAATTAAATAAACCTCACAGAAGTCTCACAGTATTACTGGTTTATCAGTCCCCATTTAAAAGATAAGGAAACTAAGGCTAGTTACTATAAGCTGCTAAGATGAAAGGCAATTATCTTGCTAAATCAAACAAACAGAAAGACCTCTCTCTTATCAGAACTTCTAAGACAAAATTATTTCGCTAGACATAAATCAACTAGATAATTGCCTAAATTCCCAATTTCTGCCTGGCAGTGCCACTTCTATGGTTATTATATACAGAATTTAGCAACTGCACGTAAGTTTCTAGAATAAATCAGAAGCAAAATACAGACTAAATTTCAGTGTCTAAGGCTTCACGTAATACCTTAACTGTTCCAGAAATGGTAAGAACACCGCCTGTGAGTGTCACTTGCTAAAAAGAAAGGGTGGGGAGGAGGGGTGGATAACAATCGTGATTCTTTGAGACTTAACTGAAGAATATGGTAGCAATACTATACAAAACAGAGACGATTATGAAGCATTCATTTTAGCATCAACATTAGATTAATAGTTGAGAAAAATGAAGGAGTATATATGCAGTGACATGTTTGAAACATACACAGTTTTAGGTTAAAAAAAGTCAACTGTCCTGACCAGTGTGGCTCAGTTGGTCGGGCACTGCTCTCTAAAGGGATGGGTCACAGATTCGATTCCCAGTCAGGACACATGCCTGGGTTGTGGGTTCGGTCCCTGGTTGGGGAGTGTAGGAGAGGCAACACACTGATGTTTCTCTCCCTCTCTTTTTCCCTCCCTTCCCTTCTCTCTAGAAATAAATAATCTTTTTTAAAAAAGGGAAATTCAGTAACTTGCTCAGGGATGAGTATATGGACATGGAAATTTACAGAGGTATTTTCTGGGCAGTTACTTTAAAAACAAAGAAAAAAACCCTTCACCCCACCTAGACGACTTTGCATACTGCCCTAAGGAATGCATTTATGCAGTCCCTTGAGAACCTTTATTCTAACCAATTGAATCAAATGGTCAAAACATCCAAAATGAACTTATTCTCAGGAAGAAAAACATCATGCAACTATTTCCTAAACTTTTTTACATCGCATGGTAGCCTCTGAATTAACCTAGAAAACAGTCTTTGCAAATAATAAGCCTAGAGTTTAATCCTGAATGGTGACCCAGAAGACCTCTCCTCCCCCCAATCCCAGTGGATGCCTGAAACCTCAGTTCTGAACTTTATATGTACTAAGTTTTTACCTATACATATATATCTATGATAAAGTTTAATTTATAGACGGACAATTTCACAGGCAGAAGATTAGTTCTTACCACAGATCTTAACCTCAGCACACGATTTTTTTAAGTTGAAACCTTTCGCCTTTCACTTAGAGGAACACTTTATAGCTTCTCTTTGGCATATGCACATTGCCAGCATCACTACGCCTGCACTTTGAGGCCATTATTAAGTAAAGTAAGGATGACTTGAGCACACGCACTGCAGTACCATGGATAGTGGACCTGGTAACCTCGATCCCGGCGGCAGTGACCAACGGGCAGGTAGTGTATACAACTGAACAAAACAGCACATACGCTGAACCAAAGGAGGATTCATGCCCTAAATAGGAGTGAGATTTCATTACGCTACTCAGAACAGTGTGCAATTTAAATTTTTGGAATTATTTCTGAAATTATCCGTGTAGTATTTTCAGACTGTGGTCAAATGCAGGTAGTTGCAACAGCAGAAAGAGAAACCACACATAAGAGGGAACTACTGTATATACCGCTGACCTTGAACAATACCATGGTTAGAGGCACCAAGCACCTCACCATCAAATATCCACGTCTAACTTTCGACTCCCCCAAAACTTAACTACCCTCGCTCAGTATCTGCAGGGGATTGGTTCCAGGACCACCTCTCATATACCAAAGTTCACGCATGCTCAAGTCCCTATACAAAAACCATAGATCAACGCATGCAGTTGGACTTCCACATCCGCGGCTCCCAACTGCGGAACAAAAACGGTACGCTATTTATTGGGGAAAAAATCCACATATTAGTAGATTCAGGCAGTTCAAATCCATGCTGTTCAAGGGTCAACTGTACAAGGTATCTGTGATTCTAAGAGACCACTGATTTTTTTATGACACTCTCTATTAAATGATTGTGCATATAAACTGTAAGATGCACCCTGATTTCAGAAACATTAAGTTTTTAAATGTACATTTAGAATCAAGAAAATATAATAATTACAAAAGACTGTCTAAAAGAATACTCCTTCATTCTCATGTGGAAAACAAGCTTAGATCATCCCATGTAATAAAAGTTCACATTAGAATACACTAGAATCCACCTTTCAACCTAACTAAAATTTAAATAAAATCTAAAACCAAATATTCCTAGAACAGTATTATATTGTGTCCAATAAACTCACAATGCCTACTCTGAAAAAAGTTAATTTGAAATAAATGTGATTTAAAATTCACATTTACAGATGTGTCAACACGTGAAAGAGGCAGTACAACGGAGTGAGACCTCCAAACAGATGTCTTATGGAATTGATTAGTCAATCTAATATCATCAAAATTTGTCACTACAGAAATAGTCCAACCTCACACTTGCAAATATAACAAGAGTGATATAGGCATGTTTCTACACCACGTTACTTTTTTAAAGGATTTTATTTATTCATTCTTAGGGAGGGGGGAGGGAGAAAAAAAGGGAGAGAAAGAAACAATGATGTATGAGAGATACATGATAGGTTGCCTCTCAAATTCCCCCTACTGGGGACCTGGCCTGCAACCCAGGCATGTGCCCTGACTGGGAATCGAACCGGCAACCCTTTGATTTTCAGGCTGGCACTCAATCCACTGAGCCACACCAACCAGGGCTCTACACCAAATTATTAATTTTACAATTACAATACATTTCATGCAATTGAGCACTTCTGTGCAAAGTACTTAAGAGTTATTTGAGAATGTATATAATTATAGCACCTGAGTGTTTCTAGTTTAACAACAGCATTATGTTCTCAGGGGTTAATATACACTTCATTTTCCTAAAGTTTATTAAACAGACTTGAAAAATGTTATTAAAGACTTTGGCACAAAATCTATATATGACAGCATCAGTGTGTGTGACACCTTACTATGTGCTACACAAATGCTTTATCACATTCAGTCCTCACAAAAGCCCTGTGAAGATGGCACGATTATTATGTCCATTTTACAGAAGAAGAAACTGAGGCACAGAAACATCCAATTATGTATCTACCATTACAAGCGTATTAACTGCCAGAGCCTAGATGCAAACTGCGATCCTACTCTGGAGTCCAACTTCTTGCACTGCCTCTGCTTAACTATCTCCCCTAAAATGACACCAACTGGAAAAGACTTCTCAACTGAATAAAAATCAATTATCAATAATAAAGTATAAATTAGAGTTTTACTTTGAAATGATCTCTCGCTTTTAATCTTCTGAACACATTAGTACCCAGATCCTACTACCCATGGAGGTTCCAATCCCTATAATAAAGTCAAAAGTCTAAGGCACTTGGTAAATAAATCCTGTGACCCTACTACCTACAAAGCACTGTAAACACAACCGTGAATGACAAAAACATAGGACCCTACCCTCCTGAGTCCCAATTTCTTTCTCACTTCTTAGAACTTAAGCAGAGATGGAGAAAAAACAATTAACTTCCCTATCAACTAAATTGGGGGAAGGGATGGGAAGAACTAAACTTTTTGTTTTTTACTTAAAAAATTAAGAGTGAAGCAGCATTTTCATATTTAAAACAAATGGTAAATGACTATGTCATTGTCAACGATAAACCACCTAGAGACCACCTGAAGGAAGGTCATGAATCACAAATTGAAAATCACAGGTTCACAAGAATGAATTTGCCGATGGAGGGATTCCTTCAGCAAAGAAGCTACTCAGAAAAATACTTCTTACTTTCACCAGTGCAATATCAATTTCTGTTATGTGATGATTAAGTACACACACACCATCTCAAAATTAGGATTTATCCCCTATATAGGGAGGGGACAAGGTTTGAATATATAACCTACATTTTGTACACACTGTAATGAAATGACGTGAAAGACGACCTATGTAAATACTTGAAAAAATCTGTGTAATCTTCCACTTTCACACATTATACAGTTTATTCTCTTTCATAAGCAGATCTTTGACACATAACCCAAGACAGACGATTTTGAGGTATTTAATGGCGGTGCTGCCAGCCAAGGGAAAGACAGGGCCTTACACACACCCAGGAGCCTTTGCTACTGGCAGTCACGGGTGAGCAGAGTGCACACCTGGCAGAAGCACCCTCCAGGTCCGACATCCCCCACACCCGGCTGGCCCATCCTCTCCCTATTCTGACAAGCTGAAGAGGCCCTGTGAACACCTCATCATCAGCAGATGAAGACTGAATGAGAGTTTCCTCTTTCACATTGGGCTCTAATCTGTTCTTGAATATCTTACTCATCTACCCCCAAACTCCTGTCTTTCACCTAAATGTCATATTATCTTCATTACCATCTTTCTAATCCATCCTAATTCTAACTCCCCATTTCCCACAAGCACATCATTTTGTATTGTGGCCATGTAGCAGAGGGGTAGGGTGAGCCAACTGAAGCTCTCTGAACTTGCGATGTGATAGCAAAAACAAACTGAACTGTTTCCCCAGCGCTAGCAAGAGGTTTAAAGTTCAAGCCTGATTTTCACACAATTACTTCTCAGAGGTCAGGAATCAGCAACACTATTCTGGAAAGGGGAAACTGACTACCTTAGTCCCTGGGAATGCACTGCTGACCACGCATCATCATTCCAACATCTCTCGCTAATGAGTCACGTCCCCCTAGGGCGCCTAAGAAGGCTCTTCCCTACCCTGAGGATTGACTGGGCCAGAAGAAAACAAGGTCTACTAGACCATAATGGTTTTTGATCTTTGGGAAAGAAGTTTCCCTTATCAGGGGTATCCAACCTTTTAGCATCTCTGGGCCAGACAGTAAATACACTGGAAGAAGAAGAGTTGTCTTGGGCCATACATTAAATACATTGTAACACATAATCACAAAAAAATCTTATAATGTTTTAGGTAAATTTACAACTTTGTGTTGGCTGCAGGTTGGACACCCCTGTTACTCTCTAAGAAACTTGAAAGCTATCATTAAGCATTCACACAGTCCACAACGCCTAAAATTTACAGAATGCTTCTATTTATATTTTTTGTTTGATATAAACAAGAATATTAAATCACAGAATTGGGTCTCTACTAAATTTAAGTTTCCTTTAAACTATTTTTCAAGAGATATTTGATAATGTAGCAATATTAAAGCAAATTCCCTCTGCTAAGTCCAATGACATGTCAATGATCATAAGCAACTGATGGAGCAATAGAGAATCATTCAAATATCTACCTTTCAGATATATCTATTTTCTAGAGAAAAAGAAAATCTGTGCCAAGACTGACCCACTGCCTAACATAATAAAACCAAGATCCATTTTTTGTGAACTCCGGGATTTCTTACTTTACTAACAGTGAGAAGCAGAAAATATACTAACATTCAGTAGCTATTTTAATAGATTCCTACTTTCTATTCTGTATTACAGAACAGAATAAAATATTTATGGTCAAATAACTATAAATCAAACCATCACACTTTTACATGCATTTTTCCTTTTATGCTCACCTATATAAACACACACATACACACAATGGATACATATTTTATTACTTTGCCATGCTGTTTAACTGACTTTACATACCAAAAAGTTCACATTGCCTACAGTTACAACTATGTAGAAGAATCTTTTTTTTAAAAGATTTTATTTATTTTTAGATAGAGGGAAAGGGAGGGAGAAAGAGAAGGAGAGAAACATCAATGTGTGGTTGCCTCTAGTGCACCCCCTACTGGGGGTTTGGGGGACTTGGCCCACAACCTAGGCATGTGTAGTGACTGGGAATCAAACTGGCAACCCTTTGGTTTGCAGGCTCACGCTCAATCCACTGAGCTACACCAGCCAGGACTAAAAGAAATAATCTTGAAGAAGAAAAATCCATGAACTTCATGGTTCACGTCCCACCAAATAATGATTAAATGCAATAGAAAGATGGAACTTAAGACAATAAACTGATACTGAAAATAAAAAGATTATAATAACTAAGGTACCTTTTAGCACTAGTTGACAATTTAGCAGCTGTTTTGCTGGATATTTTCCCCTCCTTTTTCTTGGGCTGAACTTGTTCTCTTTCTGGTTCTTGCTGAACACTTTCACGTTGGTCTCCATCAGAACTTCCTCCACTAGTGCTTGGACTGTCATCAACTCTCTGTGCCTCAGTGGACATTTTAGTTCCTAGTTTAAAGAAGCAAAAAGCATTTATTCAGTTGTGGGAGGACTGTAACAAAGTACCTCAAAAATGGACAGGAAATGAGCCTTGAGTTAGAGCAAGTAAAGGTAACATAAAGTAAGTTGGTCATTTACAAAACAGCTTTGGGAATTAACAAAACTTTTCTTTCATTCATTCAAATGTACTAGGAAGAGAAATGAAAACATGTAAAATACATACACAAGATGTTCCCAGCAACATTATTCACGGAGCCAAAAAAGAGGAAACAATGTCTACTAACTGATGAAAGAATAAACCAAATATGGTATATCCACACAAATAAATACTATTCAGCCATATAAAGGAATAAAGCATAGTAACTGCATGATACAACATGGGCGAACTTTGAAAACCCTGTGCTAAGTTAAAGACGCTAGTTACAAAGAACCATAAACTGCGTGATCCCATTTATATGAATAGCCAGAATAGGCAAATCCTCAGGGACAGAAAAGTCAGTAAGTGGTCACCAGGGGCTAAGAATAAGGGCGTAAGGGAAAGAACTGCTACTAGGTACAAAGTTTCACCGAAATAGGTGAAAATGCTTGGAAATCAGATAATGGCGATGTTGCACAAATGTACATATTCCATAAACCAGTGAGTTACACATTTTAAAAGGGTGAATTTTACAGTATGTGAATTACAATCAATAAAGCTGTTACACACACACACACAAAAGCACCTACTCTCCACTAGGCTCTGTGGTAATCCCTTTGGTCCTACAAACATGTGAAATTTGGTCTAGTAGGTAAGCCAACTTGCTAATTGATAACAGGTTAGTAAAAAACAGACACAGGAAGAGAAAAATGAGGGATACTTTCCTATCCATGTACAATAAACACATGCTCAGGACTGGGCTAAGGTTAAAAACCCTCTCAACTAATTGATTGTTTTCAGTAACCTTTGTGATAACAGAACAGAGGCCTGCATGGTTCTAAATAAAAACGGAACTGTGTGATAGCGTCAGCACTGATCCAGCAAAATACCAAGCAACTGTGTTTCACAAGAGATGGAGACTGTACTGAGACACTGAAAGATTTTTTCCCCACAGTCTGAATGAAATCTCTCTCAAGGCTTTCAAATTCCCTTTGCACTGAGTTCATGCTCCCCAAACAGCTGATTACCAACTGAATTTCCTCAATACCTTGATACATAGGTAGCTGTTATAAACTAGATAGCAGACCTAAAAAAATGCAGTAAGTGAAAAGGAATATCTCCTCTCATCATAATCAATCTCATTATCTTTCTATCATAATCAATTTCTGAATCTCATTGCTATAAATACGTCCCTTAACATCCAACCAGCTTGCCCCGGCTGCTGTGGCTCAGTGGACTGAGTGCTGGCCTGTGAACCAAAGGGCTGCGGTTTGATTCCCAATCAGGGCACATGCCTGGGTTGCCGGCCAGGTCCCCAGTAGAGGGCGCAGGAGAAGCAACCACACATTAATGTTTCCCTCTCTTTGTCCCTTCCTTCCCCTCTCTCTGAAAGTAAATAAATAAAATCTTAAAAAAGATCCAACTAGCTTAGAGTGTACCAACAAATCCAAAATCAAACTGATAAAGCTCATGTCTGCATTCTAAAGCACCTTGTGCTCACTGTTACTTCCACTTAAAAACCACTCTGAGCAATGTAGCTACATTCTTAGGCACCTCTCCTTAAAAAAACTGAACTACCTACCTATAAGATGTGACATTAACACCATACAATGTACCTTTAAAAACAGCAGATAAATGTAATAAATTCCTTTTGAAAAAGGCTCCATATTTCTCTTAATCAAATTAGGACCCGAGCCCTGGCTGGTGTGGCTCAGTGGATTGAGTGCTGGCTTGCGAACCAAAGGGTCACAGGCTTAATTCTCAGTCTAGGGCACATGCCTGGGTTGCAGGCCAGGTCCCCAGTAGGGGGCGTGCGAGTTTCTCTCCCTCCTTTCCCCTCTTTAAAAATAAGCAAGTAAACTCTTAAAAAACAAAAATTAGGACTTGAAATAAACTATATTCGATATGACCAAGAATTATAAAGATAACTCAAAGCACTGTTTTTTACTAGTACAAAAGTATATATAGCTAGTTGACAATGACAAAAATTCATCACCAAAGATTCAACTTGTAGCTGGCTCTATCAAAGGGATTTCATAATACAGACCTTTAATGGATTAAAATTCTTATGGTAAGATAAACCAAAAAGCACTGCAAAAGAATGGAAAATTCAGGAGGCACAGAGAGGTAAAAGAGTCAAAAGAAAATACTGAATGCTTTCCATGAGATACCACACAAATACACTAGCAACACCCCTTCGACTCCAACAGCTCCCTTCCCCCAAGCCACACAAAAATAAGTCTGCCCAAGCAGCTCTGAAACTGACAGGGAAATCCACTGCTCTTCTACCTATTCTGTAAATGGAGAGCATCAGTCTCCACAGCTGTGACATCTTTTATGAGCACCAAAGTCACTTAATAGAATACTGAAATCTTTTATCAGTACGTTTCACGTCCAGCTCTAACAGCCCTAACATACTTGTTTTTTTTCATTTTTATTTCACTTTAATTTTTATCCTTGGACTCAACATTTTTTTCAGTTCACTTCTCTCAGTTAAAATGTACCAGAGGTTAAAAACCTTGTATGTATGTAAGAGTATTTAGAGAGAGCAGACGTGCAAGGGAGTGAGAAAGAAAACAGTTCTCAGGAAAAAGCCCTAGGATATAACAAAATGCTGCAGGTAATATTTTGAGAAAGGTGACATGAGTGAGGGATCATATTATACATCTTAAACCAGGAGCAATCTATTACATGACAAATACACGGAAACCTAAATGAAATAAAATTATTTTTTACTAAAGTTGGAGCTTCAGTTTAATAAACTGTCTATAGTTTTAGCTGTAGATTTCATTATTTATAAAGCTACACATTCTTAAGCTACATATTCTTATTTATGTGAACTTACATACTAACAATGCCATGAGTATACAATTACTTAAAAGACTGTTCAGTGATAAGATTAATCTGAGCTATAAACAGAAACCCAAATTTCAAAATTGCTCCAGAATAGCTGGGGACTAAAATTAGTCTCACTACAGAACTATTAAAAATACTAGTTAAAATACCCAAATAGATGCATGATGTCTACAGTTTCACAATAAAGAAAAAAATTACTTCCACTTTTGACCTAAGATATTTTAGTTCAACCAATCTTAACATAGTGATGGTATTGGTTTGGCCAAAAAGTCTGTTTAGCTTTTTTTCCATAAAATAGAAGACACGGTTTTCATTTTCATTTTCAGCAATAACTTTATTGATTTGGATATTTTGAGTATGTCAGCTATCTCCTGCTATTGGCTTCTAGTGGGTAGAGGCCAGGGCTGCTGCTAAACATCTTCCAATACATAAGGCAGCTCCACAGCAAAGATTTATTTGGTCAAAATATCAACAGTACCAAGAAACTTCGCAAACCACTTTTGACATGTTTGATCTCCATACAATACACAAGTCTTGTGTGTGTGTGTGTGTGTGTGTGTGTGTATTTCACTTGCGTTTTTACCTTTTTTTTGAAATAACAAAGCATTATCCACCAAAAATGGGTATTTTCTTCCACTTTCAATATTAAAATGGCTGCACAAAAATTTACCAACTTTGGTAAGTTTTTTAAAAATGCATGCTGATATGATAGCTATCCCAATATATTCTAACAAAACTGTTTCATATAAAGTTAAATACAACTAAGCACTACTAGAGTCATCCTACAGAAAACTAAATGAACTCTTTGGCCAATCCGATAAATTCATCTGAGGTCACAAATAATCACTGCAGAAACTTTCGCAAAGTTTTCATATCTTCTTCAAATATCAAGAAGCAAATTTCTGCTGGATGACAAAACCAGCAGAAATTTGCCTTTCTTTTGAATTACGGGGAAAAAAATTATTGTACCACAACTGGCAATTAATTTTTATGAAGAAAAAATAGTTATAACTATAAAGTTGGTGTTTTTCTAAAGTACAAATGAAAATTCCTGAATTAACTCTTTAAATGTTACCTTCTAAAGCATCATTTAAAAATTATCTTTAAGATAAATTCCTAAATAATCTGATCCAATAATCTAATCTAGAGGGAAGATAAATTTAAATCCCAGCACTATAAACGGAGCTACTCATCAATGATAGTTTCAAAGATATTAAGATAGTTCAATTTAAATTTTTACTTTGGCCTCAATGTAAACATTGGTTTCTAAACATAAAATAGTAAGGCAGACCTTCTTCAAACAAGTTAAATTAAGAGTTTAGATATTGTTCATTCTTCAACAAACAAATTACCTAAGCTTGAATTAGATATGTACTTGATGTTGGAATTACAATCCTGGAAATTAGCAACATACAGTGACTGAAACTCACATGTTCCATAAAAATGAAATAATTTGATTACAAATATTACTGATAATATAAAACCAACTATATTCACTCCATAAATCCAGATTACTGTCCAGATATGCTTTATAATTGTATCTCAAGGTATAAAACTGCAAAAACAAGTGTTCATTGGAGCTTTACAGGAAAATGCTTAATTCTGTGACTTGATATCCCTCTATTTGTCTTCCTACTCACGTTTCTAAACTTTTCTAAATAATTTATATTATATGCACAACATCTAGCAATATCCAGCTTTTAACTTCAGTGTAAAGATATTTACACAGGAAGTAATTGTGGAGCACCTGATTTTTGGGAAAGGTGCCGTGTGCTGGAGAACATAGACTGGGGTATGACATTGTACGAAAACCCTCCATCATGGGCATCTGCCCATACACCAGGGAGCATCCAAACTGTCTGAGTGAACACAAATATTTAGATTGCGAGGTCCAGAGTGAATGAACACATATTCAAAAACATGCTTTTTTTAAAGAATCAGGGATTAAAAAAAAAAACCTAAGAGCTTAAAATGTTTCTAAAGCGCAGGATGATTTGAAGGTGAACTGTAGCCCTTCCTTTTGGACTTTTAGATAAAAAATATTTGAGCAGACTCTCAAGTATACACAATACAAAACGATGAATCTTGAGAACATGCAAATAGGTCTAACAGCCACCCAGCACAGGATGATGTCTTTCTAAAGCGGCCTTAATTTCCTTAAGAGAAGATGGATTGGACATTTCTGGTTGGTCGTAAGGGGGAAAAAAGCCACAAGAAGCTACGCTTTATCTTCATTAGAAATGGTAAAGGGCAAAGGGATCAAAACATTATGAGGAAAGAGGGGGGGAGAAGTTGGGGGTGGGGGGCGCAGAGGGAATCCAGTTTCCATCCAGGCAGTGGGGGCTGCAGAGAAGAGACCAGAGAAAAAATGGGCTTCGGCTCCAAAGTGTGACAAGCGCTAGGCTTCACAAAAGACCAATACAACACACACTCCACCCCAGTACACACACAAACACACTCCACAAGGTCTTCTCCGGGCGGGCCACAGGGGTGCCGCGGAGGTGGCGGGGGAGGCAGACCCGGCACTCGCCAGGAGAGACACCATGTGTAGCAATTATGCAATTAGGGAAAATAGCAAAAGATCAAGCCGGGCACTTTTCCGCCGTGACATTTATCCTGTACTTTTGCAAAGACTTAGTTCCAGGATGCGGCTGGGAGAGGGAAGAGGCTGGGAGGGTGGCGAAGGATGGGAAACTAAGAACAGAAGGGGGTGGAAGACGGGCAGGGAGGGAAGAGGCAGAGGGGGTGGATGGAAAGGAGGGGGGAGGGGTGGAAAGGGCGAGAAACCGGGGCAGGAGGCTCGAGGGAGGGGGCACAGGGAATGGGGCACGCGGGGGAGCCCGGAGGGAAGGAACTGGGGCACCAGCAGTGTAAGCAGAGACCTGCGACGTGGAGGGGTGGTGTGTGGGGGGGTCGCCTGCGAGAGAGGACGCCCGAGGGCAGGGTGGGGGGCACCAAAGCAGCTGGGGAGAATACCTGAAGGAGGGGTATCCCTGCAGGTTGCGGGGCTCCCGCCCAAGCGCTGGGAGAGAGGGTTGTGGAGGCGGGGGTGGCAGGAGGAGGACAGGGGAGGCCCCAACTACTGGGTGTCCCCGCAGACCGTCTAGTCACCGAAAGCCGGACCACGCACCACGCATCGGACTGCCCGGCCACGCCTGTCCCTGCCGTGCTCGCATGCCGGCCCGGACTCACCCTCGGCGCCGCTGCCGCTGCCCCCAGCCGTTCCAGCTCCGGCTCCCAAGGCTGCTGCCCGCGGCTGCTGTTGTGGACGCCCCTGAGTCCTGGAAAGTGAAGCCACCGCCTCCGTGTGAGCCACTGCCGCCGCCCGGCCGTCCGCGCGCGCGCCCGCGAATGCGCGTGCCCCGCGCCAGCCCGGGAGAGACCGCGAGAGCGCGAGCCCCACGTCGGCTGTGCCGCGGCGCCGCGCCTCCGCCCCGCCCCACCTCCTCCCAGCGCGCCGCCGAAAGGGGGCGGGGGCGGGCGCGCGCACGGGCGGGCAGCCCAGCGGGCCAGGCGAGGAGGGGGTGGGGGAGGCGGCGTGCAAAAGTAAAGTGACAGCTGAGTCCCGAGAGCAGGCAGCGGCTGGGGTGGGCGAGGGGCGGGGTGGGTGAGGGGTGTCCCACATTAAAGGAACGGCAGAGACCGGGAGAAGTGAGGGAAACAGAGGTTGACGGGGCGGCTTGAGGGAGGGGACGCGGGGACCTTGACGGGCACGCGCATTAAAGGGACATACTGGCTGGGGGTGGGAGTTGTCCTGAGACCTAGTAGGGGCCGGTGTTTTACCCCCATCCACAGCAGCCCTTGGTGTCACACTTGCTTCAGAGCTTTCGCAAAGTGGCTACTGGGACTGACCGTGTTGACACACGAAACAAAACTCGGACGCGTGGTGCCCACATGTACCCAAGATAGGAAAACTTCGCGTTGGCCTTGAAAGTTCGCCCAGGCTAAGCCACACTCTTCACCTTCCACTGCAACACGAAGGCCCTTCTGTCTTTTGGCTCGGCCTGGCCCAGACTGTCCAACAGTAGCCGGAGCTGGGGTCCATTGAGCCCTAGGGTATGGGGGGAGGGGTGGGAAAGCAGCACCATCGGAACGAAAGGAAAGCTGCCTTCATGCCCAGCTCGAAGGGTATGGGAACAGCAGCGGTTCTATGGGTGACCGTAGGAAACTTAGGTTACCCTATTATCTTCACTCACGAATAACCATTAGAAAAATACTGAAAAACTACGCCTGTATTGCAAACTTGCTCCCACAAAAATTTCCCCCACTCCAGCCCCTCTTACCAACTGACTGCTATTGTTGCTACTAAGCCTTTCCTATAAAGAAGGCACTATCACTGTAAGTGGGGACAGTGTACTTCCCAGACAGGGCTGAAGATAGTCCCGGAGTCCACCGCAACGCAAGGAGCCCAAAGAAATCAGTGCAGTGACACCCCAGGGGACAGGAGCAAGTGAAGATCCATATGTATGTCTACAACTGAAAATCCTTTTATCAAATGTCTTCTTCAAGAATTTGCTATTTACAATATTCCTGAAAATTGCCAGAAACTGTTATTGGCTTCGAGCCTTCATAAATCAACATTGAACAAAAAGTAGGCACAATCTTTTGCATCACTTCCATGTATCACAAGGTTGTAGACAGGACCCATTACCCTTAAATTCTAAAATATATATTGGAGGATTAGAAATTAGTATATACCTCTCACATGGTACAATATATTAGTAGGAAAATATGATATAATGTGCCAGGTTTGTATTTTAATATTTCAAATATGAACAAAATAGAGAATTTCATACACTACTTAAAATGTGTGCATAATTTACTTTACCTCATGAAAGCTGTGTATATTAATATTTTCATTTTACTAATTGTGCTTCCGTGTATTTTGCAACTGTTTGGTAAGGATAAATGACAGAATCCCCATTTCCTGGGTCTCAATGCTTTTCTCCACAGAAACTGCTCTTGTATATATACTAATGTGTATATCTGTTGGTTTTTGTTCGTTTACAATGAATATTTTATAAAGAAGCACTCTTCTGTTACAGAAAGTATCAAAGTTGTTTTTTAGCCATGGTCATTGGCCGCTGGGGGCCAAGGATGCAGCAATGCCAACTTCAAATTTTGGGAAGGGATTGGAAGGAGTTTCACTGCTTAATTGCTGAAACTGTGGTTGCTACAGTACTTCATTTATCTGTAGATGTTTTAACTGCTATATACCATTTACTGAGTTTAAGAAGTGCACAATACAAATCAGAGTTACCCTTTTCACTGATTCAAGGAACAATTTATTGAGTAGCAGACACTGTCTAGATGGTTGAGACATGGCATTGAATAAAAGAGGAAAATCCCTGTCCTCTCAGTACTTCCCTATCCTTGCCCCTTCTCTTTGTTTTACACATGACATACAATTCCTCAGCAATTTCTGTTGACTCTGCCTTCAAAACTATACCCTGAGCCCTGGCTGGTGTAGCTCAGTGGATTGAGCGCAGGCTGGGAACCAAAGGGTGGCCAGTTCGATTCCCAGTCACGGCACATGCCTGGGTTGCAAGCCAGGTCCCCAGTGGGAGCCACATGAAAGGCAACTACACATTGATGTTTCTCTCCCTCTCTTCCTCTCTTTCTCTCTCCCTTCCCTTCTGTCTAAAAATAAGTAAAATCTTAAAAAATATATACCCTAAAAGCATCCTCCTACCCACTCCCCACCCCCGCCACACACACTCCATCCCCACACAGGGCAGGCTGAGTGATCTTGTAAAGCACAGGTCTCTCTGCACCTCCGGTAGCTTCCCATCCTAGAGCAACAGCCGAAGTTCTGGCAAATGCTACGTGGCCCTACATGATCTGCCCGCCACCCCCAGCCAGGACTCCTCTGGCCTCACAGGCGTAACTCACCCCAGCCTCCTCTCCTTTCAGCCGCACTGCCTCCTTACTGCTGCGGAACACACCGAACATTGCTCAGCCTCAAGATTTAAGATTTTATTTATTTATTTATTTTTTTACAGAGAGGGGAAGAGAGGGAGAAAGAGAGGGAGAGAAACTGCAGTGTATGGTTGCCTCTCACATGGCCCTCACAGGGGACCTGGCCTGCAACCCAGGCATGTGCCCTGACTGGGAATCGAACTGGGACCCTGTGGTTCCCAGCTGGTGCTCAGTCCACTGAGCTACACCAGCCAGGCCTGCTTCAAGACTTCTGACTTACAATTTTCTATCTTTGGAACATCCTTCCCTCCCACCCCTCCCCCCAGCACTTCCTATCTCCCCTCCTCTGGTTTATTTTTCTTAATGATCATCACAATAAATCTGACAAACTATATTTCTTACTCGTTTATTTTAATTGTCCCTCCCCGCCCCTACGCCCCCACTTCTTCCTCTTTCCCTCCCCTCCCTGTAGAAGTACCTTGAGAACAAGGATTTTTTTGGCCGGGGTGCATTGCTATGTATGTATTTTATCAATAGTGGTTGAGTGAATGAAATTGACCTCTTTCGGTTGATGGCATAATAGATATTGTTCTCGTTTCTTCAACAGTAATAGTTAGCATTTACCATGTTTTAATTCATACCAGACTAAGTTCTAGCACTTCACATACACTAACTCACAAACATCCCACAAGGCTGGTTTCATTCCATCAACCCTGCCGTACTGATGAGAACCCCGCAGTACGGAGATTAAGTCACTTGCCCACAGGCGCACAGCTAGTCAATTGCAGAGCTGGGATTTGAAAGCAGCAGATTGGCCTGGAAGTCTGGGAACTTCAGGACTCGTTAGCGTGAGACCAATGTTACAAACATAGATTTTCCTTGATTTTCTCAGTTCCTCTCCCCTGAGACTCAAACTTAATCTCCAAAACAAACAGCCCACCTTCCTCCTATTTCCTGCCCTGGTCCATCAATCCATCATCAGGAACTTGCTCTCCTTTCCTACACTTATTTCTGAGCTTTCCTTTAGAGCTCACACTTTCCCCCTAAAATTGGCAAATGGGAATTTTTGTGTGTGTGAGTAGGGGGGCCCTTCTTATAACTTTGTTGCTGCCAACTTCATGAGTGGGTAGAATCACAATCAGTTTTTTAAGTTTGACTGGAAGGGCAATAGAAAAGACTTCTCTGGGGATAACTGGGCTGGATTTCAGCAAAACACATCCTACTGCTTGTTCAGGCAGCTTTTATTCTGGTTAGACACCCAAAGATCAGGGACTGTTAAATATTTGGATTGTACCCCCTGAAGGAAATATCACATTAGATTAAGTTTACTGAAGATTAGGACCCTGAGAGAAGGGAATGAAAGACAATAATCGTTCGCTTACAGCCTGGCTTGAAAAGCGCTGTAGGCACCCTGTGGTTACTCTGAATGTCTTGGAAACTTAAGAAGGACAACAACCACATGGGAAGATGGAAGCTACATTAGAGCCCAGACCCTAGACTCCCCACTACCTACCAACAGGGAGGCATGCACCAGGTGCTTAACAAATGTTTGTTGCAAAGATGAATAAATAAATTCTTAACAGAGAGTGAAAAAGTGCTGAGGACAAATACTCTGATTTCTAACATTTGGTCAGAGGCTGCTACCTGGGCTGCTATGTACGACTGCATATGTTGCATGCTGCAGCATATCAGAGCGCACCATTTGCATAAATTAAGATGCAGACACAGACTCTGACTGCTCCTCTCACCGGTAGCCTCTGCCCAGGTATGGTAGTCAACGGTAGTCAGTCTCCAGGACAGTCCCAATGATCCTTGCCCCCTGGTATTCCTACTCTTGTGTAGTCCCCTCCCACACATACCAACATTGGTTTAATGCTGAAAAGTGATCGTAAGACACTTCTGCAATTAGTTTATAAAAGACATTAGGGCTTCTGTGTTGGTTGTGTTCTCTTTCTCTCTCATCATTCACTCTGGGGAAAGCTAGTCTTCAGAATGGGAGCAGCCAGCCCTGGGTGGGTGGCTCAGTTGGTTGGAGCATCATCCCCTGCCCCCCACCAAAATCAGGGCACATACAAGAATAAACCAATGAATGCATCAATGAGTGGAACAACAAATCAATGTTTCTTACTCTCTCTTTCTATCTCTCTCTCTCATTCACTCTCAACTCCCCCTTCCTCTCTCTCTCTCTCTCTTTAAAATACTAATCAAGTAAAAAATTTTTTTAATATTCACCTGAGGTCATTTTTTTCATTGCTTTTAGAGAATGAGGAAGGGAGAGAAATATCCACAGAGAGAAGCATCAATTGGTTGCCTCCCACATTCGCCCAGACCAGGGATTGGGAATCAAACCTGCAATGTACTGCAGGTTTGTACTGCAATGTAGGTATGTGCCCTGACCGGGAATGGAACTTGCAACCTTTGGTTATAGGATGAAGCTCCACCAACTGAGCCACAGCAGCTAGGGCAATTAATTTTTTTTTTTTAAATAATGTAAGCATCCACATGGAAAGGCTTCCAACTAACGATCAAACGAGTGAGTTTGGAAACAGATCATTCAGCCTTAGCCATCTTTCTGATGCTACAACCCTGCTCAGCTCCTTCAGCGCAACCTCATGAAAGACTCTGAGCCAGAAACACCCAGCTAAGCCACCGCTGAACCTTGAGATAATAAATGTTTGTTATTTCCAGCCATGAAGTTTGAAGGGTAATTTGTTATGCAGCAATAGATAATTTATACACATGCTCTTTGTTCTCTAATGATGAAGTTCCCTCCTTGAGTCCTCTGCACATCAAGGATGCTACTGTTCTGGTAGTTTCTGTGGAGCAAAGAGCCTTACTCACCCCTGAGATAGGCTGTTGGATGCAACCTCCCCTCCATCTATCCTCAGCATAACCTGGCCGAAGGCACTCGACGCAAGCTGCTTTTTAACTCATGCGTTGTAGAGTATCAATAGATACATATGGTGGATGTGTAAATATCTTTATGTAGTGCACAGACAATTTATTCTTAATTTGACTCTCAAAACTTATAATGAGCATTAAGTGAGTAATAAAAATTGTTTTGCAAATACTATTAACAAACTGCTGGATTTTTCCCCCTGATACGTATGCGAAGACTAGATTTTCATCAGTGAAATCTTATGGAGTATGACCAATCAATCACATTGTTACTGCTAAATTACATGAGAATTTCAGTCACACTATTTAGTAGTATAAATAGCATACAGAATTTTTTAAAATCCACTTAAAATGTGTCCTTAAACCAAACATATCACTTAGTCTTTTCCCTTCCCCTTCCATCAGCCTTTTTTTCCAACTGTTATCTTTATTTTCCTCATTCCTGAGCTCACCCTTCAGTCATGGAATCGTATAGGGTGGGGGGAGGCAGGTGAAAGGGAAGAAGACGGGGCCACCGCTGAGTCCAACTTGTCTCAACCTGGGATTCAGAATGTCAGGTATGCGTGAGATGTGGTAGAGCAAGCTCTTAGGGAGGAGCGGGGATATTTTTTTTCAAGATCACAGTTTTAAAAAGTTTTTAAATTTTATTTATTGATTTTAGAGGGAGGGAGAGAGAGAAAGAGAAATATCAAGTTGTTGTTTCATTTATTTATGCATTCATTAGTTGATTCTTATATGTGCCCGGACTGGGAATCAAGCCTACAACCTTGGTGTATCCAGAAGACCTTTGACCAACTGAGCTATTTGGCCAGGGATGAGATATCTGAATGAGTGTCCTGAGAAGAACTGACCCTAAGGAGAAAAAAAGAGACGAAACTGGGAAGCTTGGAAGATTTATTTAAGGACAGTGAACACACAGCTTGGATAAAGGCACTTTTAAGGAGAAAAATCTGTTGGTTCCTGATTGTTCTAACTCAACTTCTATAGACTTTCAGTTAAGACCAAGGGGAAGAAAGTCTATGAGTAAGAATTAACAGCTATTTGCCCATAAAATCTGTCTGACATTATGGGGTCCTGCCTTAACAACACAGAATGCATCTCACCCCTACCTGAAAAAAAAAAAGGGAAGGAAGTCAAGTAGCGCTGTGATGAGTGAGCTGACGGGACCGTGGCAGTGGGGCCCACCTCACAAGGGCTCGGCAGTGGTGCAGCTCTAGCCTAGGGAGGCACTGGCACAGAGCGCTTTGGGGCTAGTGGTAGACAGCCAATCACCTCTGGGATCGCATAAGCTTTGGAGGCTTCAGGAAATGCCATCACTTGCAGGAGCCAGAAGTAGAAAGCATGGGCTGGATGCTGAGCACCAGTGGGAGCACACCTGGAGACTCCTAGACCTGATGGTCTGGGGACTCACGGGTGTTCACAGCTCATGAAAACAGTGGAAAGGGCTTTGCAGGGTGTCCAGTCCAACCACTTTCCAATTTTGAATTTTTTCAGAATAATCTGCTGGAACATCTCCTACCACTCCTGAGAGTTGATTCCATCTTTGGACAGTTTTGATTTTTTCACCCCTAAATTGCCTCCAATGCCTTTCTCATTGTGCTTTTGGAGTATGAAACAATGCTAAACACTCTACTGCAAGAGAGCTCTTTCATTTCTTAAAAAAGGCTAACATACCCCATGAGTTGTCTCCTCCCTGAAGTAAACATCCCCATTTACTCATTGCCCCCCACGTGACACAGGTTTGTGTTTCCCCACCTCCCCCACATGATCTCTAATTTGTCTGTTTCCCTGAAAATTTGGTGTCAGTTGCTGAACGCAATATTCCAGGTGGAGTTAGCTTAGCGGAGAGCAGAAGGCAGTTATTTGTCACCTGCTGTCTCCATCCCAGGAATCTTTGATTCCAAACTTCTAAATGCAATTTGAATGCCCATGCTGCATGGGATATTGCTTTTCAACTAAACATTAAATTAGGGTAAACAATTTTTTAAAAAAATTTCAGGAGACCCATAACTCAAGAAACAATCTTGGCAAATCAATTCAGATCTTCTCAATTTTAGCCCTCAAATTAGCATGCATCCACCATTCCTCAGACCTGTGGAAAATAAGGTCGTCGGAATTAAAAGAGTAGTCATAAATTTTACCTATTTCAGAAACTCTTGGTCAGTTCTCTTAGAAATGTATTTAGGGAAAAAAACAAAGGGATTGGTGGCAAAGTCAGAATTATATACTTCTTTTTCAAGAATATGGGGGTTCGTCCCCTATCGATGAAGAATTTAGGTGCGTAATTGTATTTGGCTTTGAAATTATATCTTGCTTCTATTTGGGTACTAAAAACTGTAAATTGATTCCTTTTGGAAATTGTCAACCAGAGCTTCATCTATGGAGTACACACAATAGGAGATTATTAGTATTTTCTTTCCAATAAGAATTTACTTTTTTCTCCAGCAAGAAAAGTTTTTTATACAAATACATTTACATTGACATCTAGAACATTTTCTGGCAGTGCCACGAAGACCAACTAATCCCGCATGGCTGATGACAAAGTACAACCTTATTGCATTTACACTGTCGATGATTGGTTTAGTAAACGTTTTGTCCTCTACATCACAAAATCGCCATTTTCAATATTTCCTATATTCTTATGTTTTAATTTCTAACAGCTTATTTGTGTCATATTTTCAAATACCACGCTGCTTCATACTTCTTCGCCTTTAGATATTACTCCTGGAATCTATTGCTGCCTAAAACCACTCCAAAAGTTGGTCGTTTTAAACAACAGTAATCACTTGTTTTGCTCATGAATCTGAAATTTGGTCAAGGCAGGATAGGATTGGCTTATCTCTGCTTCACACCATGTCACCTGGAGCAGTTTGACTCAAAGCTGTAAGGCCAGCTCTCATGACAGCTCGGTCACATGGCTGGCAGGCTGGCATTGGCTGTTGGCAAGGGACTCAGTGGGAGTCCTGAGTGGGACCTCAGTTCCTCATGCCCAGGACTCTCCACGGGCTCCCTGGCTTCTTCAGTGTGGTGGCTGGGTTCCAAATGCGAGCATCCCCCCCAAACCAGACAAACTATGTAGTTTTTTTCTAATCTAGCCTCATAAGTCACATTATATCACTTCTCACTGTATTCATGGAAGCCATCAGAAATCCACCCAGATTCAAGGAGAAGGGAATTAGGCTTCACCGCCTGATAGGGGAGTGGAAAGCTTCTAGAAGGTTTTATGAGACTATAGATATTCCACAGCCATCTTTGAGAAATACAATCAGTCACAAATACATCACTTCTTTGCCTGAATCCCCTTTCTGTCTTCGTTCTCTCTGGAGTCCTGTTCATCCCTCAGTGCTCTGCTCAGACATTACTCACCTCTGCAGAGTCACCTATCTGCCTCATGCATTCATCTCTATTTCCCTTTACACAGCGCCTTGTAGTTATTTATTTATGTCTAACTTGCCCGTTAGACTATGAGCTCCTCCAAGCCAGTACTGCAAACACAGTTGGCTCACGGCCAGCCATCCCGAATGTGCTCAGTTCTGGGTGAGGAAGACCTGGCAGTTCTAAAGTAACCTTTCACTCCCATGGATGCCACTTCCCTCTTCTAGGGGAGTTGTGCCCTTGGAGCCCTCAGTGGGGCCCCAGATCTGGGCTACTGCTTACAGCTTTGCTATTCAAGGGTGGTTTACAGACCAGCAGCAGGGCCTCACCTGGAAGCTTGTCAGGTCTTACCTCCGACCTACTAAATCTGCATTGTAACAAGATCCCCAGGCAGCTGTTTTGCACTAAAGTTCGGGAAGCATTGCTTGCGGGGATGCCTGTGGCTGTCTCCTGAGTAGTCAGTGGGGTCATGGGGGTGCAACTACCTGGAGCCCAGGACTCTGCTTCTAGACCATGCCTCTGGTAAAAAGAACTGTGAAATTCCTTGCCCAAATGGCTCTGAGAGCATTTTTCTGGCAACCGGTTTGACCACTGTCCTGGGTCTGTCCTCCTGAAAGCAAACTGCGTTTCTAGTGTGCACACCCTAGTCTGATGGGGTGGCCAAGGGGAAGCTACTCGTGAAGGGGCTCAGGGAGGGAAGGTTGGAAGTCATACCTGAGGGTAGGGACACACAGCCCCCCCCCCGCCCCCCCCCCACACACACTGTGAGGTCCCTCGTGGTATAAAACAGAGCGGGGGCTGGGGGAGAGAAGAGAGCAGGCTGTGGCTGGGACTTCTATTTGTACCCTTGTCCCTGGGCCTCACCATGGTTAGGGGGAAAGCTAACAGGGATACTCAGTTTTCCAGCTTCTCTGGAGGGACGTTGATAGGGATTACATTGAATTTATAGCCCAATATGTGGAAAATAACCATCTTGACAATATTTAATCTTTTAATCCATGAACATGAATTGTTTTTCCGTTTATTTAGGTCTTTAATTTTCTCAATGATGTGTTATAGTTTTTAGTATACAAGTCTTAAATTTCTTCTGCTAAATTTATTCCCAAGTATTTTATTCTCTTTGCTGTTACTGTGAAGGAATTATTTTCTTAATTTCAATTTCTGATTGTTCATTGCTAGCATATAGAGATACAATTAATTTCTGTATATTAATCTTGTAATCTTGTTAAAATCTCTTATTAGTTCTGGTGAAATTTTTGTGAATTCCTTTGGATTTTCATATAAAGAAAGACCATGTCATCTGCAAATAAAGAAAGTGTTACTTCTTTTTCCCAATCTTATGTCCTTAATTTAAAAAGAAAAATTTTGTATTGCACTAGCTATGGAAACTCCAGTGCAAGGTTGAATAAAATTGGTGAAAGCAGACATCCTTGCCTTATTGCTGATCTTAGGAGAAAAGCACTCAGACTTTTAGCATTAAGTGTGAGGCTAACTGTGGGTTCTTTGTACGTACCCTTTGTCAGATTGAGGAAGTTCTACTCCTAGTTTGAGAGTTTTTATTATGAACGAATGTTAGATTTTTTCAAATGTGTTTTCTGTCTACTGAGATGATCTACTGACATAGTTTTTCTTTTTTTTTCTATTAATCTAAACCAACCTTCCTTCCTTCCATCCATCCTTCCTTCCTCCCTTTCTTTCTTTTTTCATTTAATATGGGCTTTCAGGAATTTCCAGGGCTTCCTGAAATTCAGAGACCAAGTTTTTACAGTTTTACTTTCTCTGTTTGTCTTGGAGGCAACTAATTTTCTGCGCTGAAATAAAATAACCTGATCCTCAAACGTTACTCCCAGCTTCCTGCTGGGATAATCTATGTTCTCTCTCCTCTCTTGAGCTTTAAGTTTTCTCAGGACTTTGTTGAAATATATTTTTTAAAATTAGACTTCCAAGCCATCAGAGAGATGCAAATTAAAATCACAATAGGATATCACCTCACAACAGTCAGAATGGCTATCATTAATAAATCAACAAACAACAAGTGCTGGCGAGGATGTGGAGAAAAGGGAACCCTAGTGCACTGTTGGTGGGAAGGCAGACTGGTGAAGCCACTGTGGAAAACAGTATGGAATTTCCTCAAAAAACTGAAAATGGAACTGCCTTTTGATCCAGTGATTCCTCTGCTGGGACTATACCGTAAGTATCGTAAAACACCAACTCAAAAGAACCTATGCACCTCTACGTTCATAGCAGTGTTATTTATAATAGCCAAGTGCCAGGAACAGCCTAAGTGCCCATCAGTAAATGAGTGGATAAAAAAAAAAAATCCTGTGGTACATTTACCCAGTGGAATACTACACAACAGAAAGAAAGAAGAAATCCCTACCCTTCGCAACAGCATGGATGGAACTGGAGAGCATTGTGCTACAAACAATAAGCCAGGCAGTGAAAGACAAATACCATATGATTTCACCTATAAGTGGAACCTAATGAACAAAACAAACAAGTGAGCAAAATAGAACCAGAGGCATGGGGACAAGGAAAAGACTGACAGGGACAAGAAAGGAGGGAGGAGGAGGATAGGGAGGAAAGAAGGGGAAGGGACTAGTTAAAGAGCAAGTATAAATGACCCACAGACATGGACAACACGGTGGGGATCGACTGTGGGAGCGGGGTGTGGGTGGGGCAGGGGAGAGCTAAGGAGGAAAACTGGGACAACTGTAATAGAACAATAAAAAAAAAAGAAAATTAGATTTCCAAGGAACAAATGGGTATAAACTGAATTAATACAAAATTTACACCAACCAGGTAAAAACCTACGTTTATACTACCTCCTTCTCTATCATTGTTTCTGCAAATCACCTGAAAGCAAGAAGAAAATAAGTCTCCAAATATTACTTATCTAGAAAATAGTTGTAAACATAGAAGTGAGGACAAGAGGAAAGAGACGGTACTGTATATATTAGGATTCTGGAAGGAATGTGGTTGGGTGAGCATTTTAATGAAAAGAACTCAGATGCTTTACCCTGATAACAGCAAACATTTAGAGTGCATACTCTGTCTTTGGACTGTTCAGAGTGTTTTAAATGATCTCATTTAAGTATTGCAGCAACCCTATGGAGTAAGCATCGCCCTATTTTACAGCAGAGGAAACTGAGGCACAGATTGATTGGGAACCTTGCCCAGTGCCAGGCCCTTAGTAAATGGTGGAGCCAGTACAGGAACCCAGGCTGAGTGACTCCAGTCTGTGCGCCTAATCACTGTGTTATACCAAAGCAAAGCAGGGGCAATTTTAATACTGGGTTGCAGTACTTTGAGGCTTATATGGAGTAAAGATCCATCTCCCAGATATACAAAACTTCACCCTTTACCACTATGTCTGATGCCTAACATCAGAATTGATCCTTTGAGGTCAGTATGAAAAGTACTGTGTGTGTACTAAGACAAATAGCCTATTTGAAATGGGCAAAAGATTTAAACAGGTACATCAGAAAAGAAACTATACAAGTAGCACTAAAAAGCACAGGAAAAGATGCTCGTCATCATTAGTCATCAGAGAACTGCAAACAAAAATCATGAGGTACCACTAGACACCAATTCGAAGGGCTAAAACTGAAAAGGTTGACAATGCTAAGTGTTAGCGAGGATGTGGAACAACTGGAACCCACACATTGCTGGTGGGAATGCAAAATGATTCAACTACTTTAGACGACTAGTTGGCAGTTTCTTATAAAGTTAAATATAAACTCATCATATGATGCTGTACTTCTGATCCAATGCATTTACATAAGAAAAATGAAAGTACATGTCCAAGAAAGAGTTGTACACAATGGTAATACCAGCTTTGTTCACTAAAGTGTTATTAGCCCAAATGTCCATCTACAGAAGTATGAATAAACTGTGCCTTATCCAGACATGCAACGATATGAACGAAACTCAAAAACATTATGCTGGGAGAAAAAAAGGCAGACACAAAAATCATTCCATTTCTATGAAACTCTACAGCAGGCAAAATTCATCTACAGTGACCAAATGCAGATTAGTAGTTCCCTGAAGCAGGGAAGTCAGGTGTGGGGTATGATTAAATGCCAAAGGGCAGAAGAAAACTTTTTGGGGTAGTGAGTAATGTTATATACCTTGATTGTGAAGATATTTGCACAGGTATATATTGTCAAAATCTTTTGCACTTAAGATGGATGAATCGTACTGTGTGAATATTATACTTCCAAAGAGTTGATTAAAAAACTATATACATGATGAGAATACCAAAACACGAAATGTTCTTGGTGATCAATTCAGTGTTTGTTTGGTTCACCTAGAAGGCAGAACAGAAAAGATTTTATGGGAAGAAGAGAAAAGCAAAAGGTATGGTTTTGAGATGCATTGTTCTAGAGGGAAGCTGAGGCGACCTGCTATTTAGGGAACATCCTCTGGGTGACTTGATGGCTAGAGGGAGAGGAGCAAGTGTATCGGGGGCAGGCGGGAGTGGAGGGAGGTAAAACAGACTGCCTGCTGTTATAGTTGCCCCTGATGGTGTGTGGTTAAGAGACACTCATTCTATTGTTTCATTTCTACTACAATTATTTTGTCTTTAGTTTTTCAATTTGTTGAACTTGACTCTCCGAAAGGGAATGAGAAAGAGAATGTCAGGAGAAAATATTGAAAGATAGAGAGGGATAGGACAGGGGTCAGAAACATTCAGACAACAACTGCTTAATTACGTTGTAAATAATTTACTGCTGAGGAAAAAAATGATAGGGAAAGCCCTTGAAGGAGTAGGGAGAAGGAGGGGCTGGGCTGTTTTGGAGGCCAGGGAAGCTGGTGTAGCACCTCAACTTAATGTTATATTTTTCTTTTTTTACAGGTGTCACATAGCTCTAGGGAGGGCTGTACTTTAGCTAATTTAATTTAGCATTTAAATCTTATATAACTGGAACATGATTTTCCAACTTAAATGTAGCAAAATGCAGATACCCCCTCCCTAAGACTCTGCTTCAGTGGGTTTAGGAACGGCATTTTTATCCTATATGGTTTGCATATGCTCTATTTATGAACTTGGAGAAATACTGACCTAGAAGACTATAGGTGAGAGGGAGAAAGCATAATTTTGATGATCTTATTCATTCCAGAGAAAGGAAAGACAAAGTGACCAAAAGAAATATTAGATTCAGAAAAGCATCAGGAGGGACTTCTAGCCAAGATGGCAGCATAGGCAGACATGGCTCACCTCTTTGCACAACCACATCAAAATTACAACGAAAATATAGAACAATCATCACCCAGGAAGGTCAGATATTGAGTTGAGTGGAAATCTGACAACTATAGAATTAAAGAAACCACATCCATCCAGATTGGTGGGAGGGTCACAGACGTGGAACAGCTAGTCCCAGACCCATGTGGATGAAAATTTGGGAGGGATATCTTGGGGGCAAGGAATACCAGACCCATACCAGGTCCCCCATCCCAGGATTCCAGTACCAGGAAGGTAAGTCCTTACAACTTCTGGCTTCAAAAACCAGTGGGGACCGAGTCAGTAGAGGAGTCTGCTGGTGCCTCAAGCAGTTTCTCTTAAAGTACCCACCCATGGACTCACCTACTCAGTCTCACTCCCTCTGAGCTCCAGCACCGGGGTAGCAGCCTGAAAGGCACCAGTAGCATAGAGGGAGAAAGTGCAGTGTCTGGCATCCAGGCAAGCAGAGGTCATTGCCCATTTGTAAACACTCCCCCGACATTTGGTAAACTGGTACCATATCTGGGTCTCCACCAACCTGGCTAACACTGTTTGACCTGCCTTGCAGACATTCAGGTTCTGCCCCACCCAATTTAGGGGCCCACCCAAGCTGCTTTGTCATAAGAATGGCTGGTCTTGGCTCCTAAATCCTATCAAACAAGCAACAGCTGGTTTCAGTTAGCCTTAGCAGCAGCAGGATTAGAGTCACAGCTTGGCTTCACCTGGGAATCTCCAAGCCCAGCTCAAGTAGCAGCCAACTGCAGACTGCTTTATAGTTTAGGCAAGGTGATCTGAGCAAAACTCAGGTGGGGGCTGACTTTGGCCTGCACCACCCAGGAAACCCAGGGCCAGAGCACCCAAGGGACAGCTACAGACCATATTGGAACACCACCACTCTGCCCTTGCACAGCTGATCCTCCATGGAGGGAGGAGGTTGATGGTTGGTGGTCATAGCTAGCCCTTGCAGCTGACTGGTCTGGGTAAATCCCTCCCATTGATCTGCCAACAACAACCAAGGCTCACTTATGAGAGAAGGATGTACTTAGCTCACATGAACGGCACACCTTGAGTACCCAGCTTGGGTGATAGGGGAGGCTGTGCCACTGGACCCTACAGGATACCTACTACATTAGACCACACTACCAAGACACAGAGTCAAAGCAGCTTTACCTAATACATAGAAACAAGCACAGGGAGGCTACCAAAATGAGGAGACAAAGAAACATGGTCCAAATGAAAGAACAGATTAAAACTCCAGAAAAAGAGCTAAACAAAATGGAGGTAAGCAATTTACGAGATGCAGAGTTCAAAACACTATTTATAAGGGAGCTCAAGGAACTCAATGAGGACCTCAGAAGCATAAAAAAGACCCAGTCAGAAACGAAGGGTACAGTATTTGAAATAAAGAACAATTTATAGAGAACAGTAGAGTGGTTGAAACTGAGAATAAAATCAATAATTTGGGAAATAAGGAAAAAAAATAACCACACAGAACAAAAAGAAGAAAAAAGAATCCAAAAAATGAGGATAGTATAAACAGCCTCTGGGAAAACTTCAAGAGGTCCAACATTTGCATCATAGGGGTGCCAGAAAAGAAGAGCAAGAAATTGGAAATCTAAATGAAAATATAGTGAAAAAAACGTCCTTAATTTGGTGAAGGAAATAGACATGCGAGTATAGGAAGCACAGAGTACCAATTATGATGGATGCAAAGAGGCCTGCTCCAAGATACATCATAATTAAAAAGCCAAAGCTTAAAGATAAAGAGAGACTCTCAAAAGCAGCAAGAGAAGAGAAGTTGGTTACCAGATGGTTGCAAGATGGGAGGAGGGGAGAATAGGTGAAGAGGTGAGGGGATTAACAAGTACAAATAGGTCGTTACCGAATAGCCATGGGAATGTGAAGTACAGTATAGGAAATGGAGTAACCAAAGAACTTACATGCATGACCCACGGACATGAACAATGGTAGGGGGACTGCCTGAGGGAGTAGGGGGTACTGGGTGGAGGGGGGCAAAGGAGGAAAAATCAGGGCAACTATAATAATACCATAATCAATAAAATATACTTTTAAAACATTAAAAAAAGCCCCAAAGAATGCCTCAAAAAAAAAAAAAGAAAGAAAAAGAAAAGCATTGGCATTTATTTCAGGAAGGGTGTGTGTGTGTGTGTGTGTGTGTGTGTGTGTGTGTGTAGTAAGAGAGCTAAGTAAGGTATTAGGTAGGAGGTTTGGGGCCTTCCGATGTTGGGAACATATGCCTCACTACTTATCACGCTGACCCAGACCTGGTTTTAAGGATTCTTCTCTTTACTAGCATATGCCTCAAATCCTTTTTTTCCAAAGCCCATCAAATCGGTAGCAAATGTGAAACATTTGTTGGCCTGTCCACCTAATCCATCATAGTACAATATAAAAAGATATGAAGCGACTTGGGTGGATAAAGGAAATCAATACCCGTTTCCTGTTCTTTACCTTGAGATCCTTTGTCTGGTTTCAGTATGTCTTCAATAGAATAAGAAGCATAGCTCCAATTCCCAATCAAAATCAGATAAAACACAGGCGATAAGACACTGTGTCTCTCCTTGCTGCAGATAAGAAATTTGAGTTATAAAAGGGCCAGGTTGCCTGAGCCCACTGCAGTTTTTTAGGGATTAGAGATTGCAAAAAATTTAATTCTCCACAAATGACAATTTATAGATTACAGATTACAAAATTCCAGTTTAAGTCATACTATTTCTTTTAAAACCCCTGCATTCTATTAAACAGTTTCACCTGACCAAATATAAATATATAGGGTCCGGCACAAATAACACCCCGTTTTTATTACAAAATAATGAGCATGTCATTCTGTCACATAACAATGTCACTCTCAAGCACACCATGATGACATTTTAGGCAAAATGTTCAAATTAAAACTATAAATTATGACACTCACATTGCACGCTACCAACCACACTCCTCACGCTGTAATTCTGCCGGACCCTCTATTTACACTTTACACACTTTATCTGTTTGACAACATAAACAAAAAGCTAGTTCTTTAGTGGTTACTAACCGGTGGCCTCACAAAACAGTCTTTACAAAATGTTTTACAAACTTTTAATTTAAACGCTCTATGATTTTTTTTATAAATCAGGTTTTAAAATGTACATAGAGCTCTCATTTAGACACTTAGAACATTGCAGAATTATGCATAGATTCTACGCTTTATCAAGTAAATTATCATAAGAACGATATTATTGATTATTAAGTAAAATAGATACTACACTTTATCAAGTAAATTATCATAAGAATGATATTGTTGATTATTAAGTAAAATAATCAACAGAATGTTTAATTTTCAGTATGACTTCAAAGTTACCATCATAACTAAGTCATTTCTTTGACATGGCCATAGAGTGACAGTGAATAAGCCCTTTTCCTAGCCTTTGTATAGAAATGTGTTTGGTATTATCCTTGTAGAGGAGATCAATAAAGTTACAGGAGGCCCTCAGAAAACAATGGAGGAAAAAACAGCCTGTTTACAGCAGATCTAATAAAGCTGTGTGACTGCTCGATAGCCCCTTCCCCGCTGCACATGGGCATCAACACTCCTTTGTGGTTAATGTTAACTCCTTTCATTTGATCATTGTAAAGCAAGAGTTGCCTTAAATTGCCCCCATAAAAGAGGGTGTTGCCTAATATCCAAATCCTTACAGTGTTTTTCTTAGTGTGGGGCTCTCTCTAGATGTTTGAATTTTGAACAGCAAAGTACTATTTGGGAATAAGGTATTAGCCTGAAATGACCCTCCTTAACATGATTCTTAGATGCTGATAGAAGTCACCTAATGAAATGGGTTAAAAACATTTAAAGGAGGCAAAGAAATTTAGCACGGCTGTAATTATTATTAGTGGGAGGCAGAATGACTTCATAAACACAGGTAGTGAATATTATTGTAAAAAGTTCCTTAAAATCACTTTTAAAAGCAATTTGGAAAGTTATTGCATTGAGGAGGTCACTACTATATCCTTACAGGATGATAAAAAGAAAGTTTCCTAATATGCAAATAGGCATATCTGATTTAGGATAAATTCTTTAATAGCATCATGCATGGATTTCAAAAGTGCTCTGTTTCAAAGATCTACTTGCCACGAAGATGATGTATTCTGAAGAACTGATGGATGAATCCAAGATTAGTTCTAGTCATGAAAATGATGCTGTATTTTGTTAATGTACATTGGGATTGCCCTGATCTAAACATTATTGCTTATCTTTGGGAGAAGTGTAAATATGTGTGTCCTTTTGCTAGCATTTACTTATAGTAAGATGTGCTCTCGTGCTAAGAAGTGATTAGTAAATTTGATTATGTCCTCTTTCTACCCAGAGGCGTAGGCAGTGAGAAGGAACCGGAAGAGTGGGGCTCTGCTCCTGCCTGAGTAATAACACCGTGAATGTATGGAAGACTGATGAACCCACACTTTGAGCTGTGAGTTCTCCACCCATAGTCTCTCCAACCCCTTTAATACACACGGGCTACCTTTGTGCTTTCATCCCTAGAAAACCAGCCTCTCTGTCTTTGTTGAAGCGTTGCTCCAGGTGACTGAAATTCAATTTGCCTACACTTGGGGAATTGAGAGGACCTGGGAATTTAAGTTCTCCTAGAGGCAGTACTTACCCAATGCTTGAAGGGTAGGAGGGTATAAATCTGTCAGCTCCTTTGTTCCCTGATGGAGACAACTCTGAGGAAGTACTTACACTACCCCAAATCGCCCCTATAGAATTGAGAGCGCCGAATCCTAACCACTAGACCACCAGGGAGTGGTCCAAATAGCCCCTATAGAATTGAGCCAAAGCGATTGGCTGTTAATACTTGGTTTGATTCCCTTGCTGGTCTCCGTCTTTCCTGGTCTGTTTCTCTGTTGGTTTGTTTTGGGAACATTTCCTGATAAATCACTTTAACATGAATCCTCATCTCAGGGTCTGTTTCTAGGGAATTCCTTCTTAAGCCAGGTAGTTCATTGTTGACCCTTGCGATTGCTTTACCTGGATCGTGGAGGTCAGCCACACACCTGAATAAAATGGAGACAACCTGTGGAGCAGGAAGTCCTCTTTATAGTGGATCTGCTCAATCTCTCCTTCAGGACCTAGTCATTCTCTTCTCAAGCTGCTGGGAGTCCTAGCAGCTCACATCCTTCTCTGTGAATTGCTGTTAGCCAAAGAACAGCCTTTCTAGCGTGGCTGTCCAATGTGGGAGTTCAAAGGCCAAGCCCCCTTGTCTCCATGTGGGATACCTTTGAAGAGCTACCCCAATTCCAGAGCTCCTGTAGTATTAGCTGAGGACCCTGTTGCAATTTACTGTAAACCAATTTCTTCTATCCAGTCCTGCTTTTCTACTCCCCATGGGTGCTCTCAAGGACATTTGTCCATAAAACTCTTGTTAGTAAATCTCTATTTCAGAGTCTGTTTCCCCGGGAAACTGACCTAAGTTATCCTTCTACTAGTAGAAGGGAAGGAGGGAGGCCTGAACTCCGGTTTGGAGAAGTCTGCAGCCTCTGGGGAGTGGCTTGCCCAAGGTCATGCAGTGTGTAAGGACCGGCAGTCTGACTCAGACCAGCTGGATTTGAGTCTGGATTCCATTTTCATTTGCACATAAAACAGCCAAAATATGTGTCTAAATTTTATTTTCAAAGGTCAGTAGTGAGTTGTTCTTATTTTTGTTATTTACTTTAGCAGTCCATTAAAATACCTTACTTTATTTACTTGTTTTTATTTTCTTTCAATAAAAACAAGTACTAACTAGATACCGCTCTAGGATGATGAACCATATTCATCTCTTTTTCTACCAAGGACACTTTCCTTTACTTGTGTTCTCACCAAGACTCAAATAGGAATATTCCGGTGGTTAATACTCAGAACCTCATCCACAGAAATGCTGTGTGCTCTTAGGATAAGCGTCGGTAAGTTGGAAGAAAGTTTCCATCATGTATTAATGACATTTTCCTCGGGAGCAGAGGTCAACAAGAACAGCAGTTTAATAGGAGAACTTTCATTAACTGCCCAGACAAGTTCCTGTAGACTACAATGAATGACAAAAGATGTATATGGATCAGAACCCTGTGCTTAAACACACACACATGCACACACACGCACGAGGAATTTTCTCTTCCCTTCACCATCTCGTGTCAGGCTCTGTCGACCAGTAAGCAAATAGGACCAAATGAAAAATGTTCATTAAGTTATCTATGATGCCTGGGCTATGGCTTCGGAAAATGAATAGGATTATGCCTGGTGTTTTGCCAGGTATGGCATAGTATTAATAAAAAGAAAGACAGTCTCCTCTGCTGTGAGGCTTTAGAAGAAAATAAATTCTGAAAAAAAGTATTCTTAATAACATTGAAGGTTAGCGCTGCAGTATTTTATGGATATTTATTAAATACTTTTTATTAGGACTGTCAAGTGGGAGAACAAGTAGTAAAAGGGAAAATAAAATGTGTTGAATTCAGGCTGGCTGGCCAGAAGGAGAGTGAGATTGATAAAAGGGGACTGCTATTGATTGGTCTTCCCCAATTTAATTGGTTTTCTGACCGGCTGTGGCAATTCTTTTCTCTTGAGTTTATGTACAGGAAGATAATGATGTTCTACCACTGTCCAATAGAACTTTCCGATATCTGCCATGTCCAATCTGATGGTAACTAGCCACATGTGTCTCCTGAGCACTTGAAATATGACTGGTGCCACTAAAGAACAAAATACTAATTTTAACCTATTACAATTTAAATTTAAATAGCTAAATGCGGCCAGTGGCTTCTGCATTGGACAGTGCAGCCTACAATTATGTAACAGGGTGGAAATTTTATTTCTTAACAATTGTTATCAGAATTCCTTTTAGGTATGAAAACCTTTTGGGGGGATGACCTATGCTAAGCCCATTTGGTATATGTATTCCACTCTATATGTATTAGCTTATTCAAGTCTCAGTATAACTCAGTATAGTTAACCCGGTAGTGACTAGTATCGTTCCCATTTTAGAGGCAACAAGTCTGAAACACAAACAGTTTAAGTAACTTGCCAAGAGTCACATAGTAAGTATGAGTCCAAAGACATGACTGTCGGCAGGTGCCAAGGCACCATGGTAGAAGAACAAAGGGCTTGGCACGTATTTAGGGAAGGTCTGGAAAGAGTGAGAAAGATGGAGAGAGTCTAGGATTCTCTGAGGCCAAGAGCCCAAGAGGCTACAGGCAAGAGAAGAGCTGTGCTATAAATATGATAACCAGTAGTCACACGTGGCTATTTAAATTTAAATACAATCAGAATAAATCTGAAATTCAATTTTTCAGTCACACTGGCCACATTTCAAGTGCTTAAAAGCCACATGTGCCTAGTAATGACAGTATTAGTGTGGAAGTAGGACATTTCTGTCATCACAGTTAGGTTCTATTGGACAGCATTGAATCAAAGGCTAGTTCGGGGATGGCTGTGCCTACTGACCACGGCAGACGGTTTTCACTAATGTTAATCTTTCTTTCATCTTTCTCCCAAATTGTCAGCAAAGCCCATTAATTTCATGAATGCTCTGTAGGAATAAGTGTCAGTTGAAGAAAGGGCTGCATTTCTTACCCAGGTCAATATATGACATGGTATATTGGATGTCCTTCAAAGGGAGAGGCTGCAGTTTGAGGAGATCACAGCAAAACTATTGTTGGGCTAGCGGGAAGGCTTGAAAATCTATTGACTATGGAATTAGGAAAGTGATGATGGTTTGAACCAATTTTTACTAAGATCTGTGGATATTGTGACCCTCTTCCTTTCAGGTGACAGGATTCATATGATCACCCTTTTAATGTGAAAAGGAGAATTGTATTCTACCCTGTTCTTGATCTTGGAGTCTTTAAGACATTATTGAGTTCACAATTCGTGGTCAATTTTTAATCTATTCACCCCATTATTGATTCTAATTCACTACACAGGTGACATTCCTGGCTCTAAAAAATAATAGTGGTTAGCAATCTAAGAGCAAGATGCCGTTGTAAGTATTTTATGTGTTAAATTTCTTTAATTCTCAGATTGACTCAATAAGATAGTTAAATCTTATCCCATTTTAAAGGTAATGGATCTGTGGCACAGGAGATTAGGTAACTTGCCATGAGTCACATAGTGAAAGGCAGGATTTGAATGAATTCGTCCCTAGGTGCCAATAAATGTCTTTCTTGTGTTTCAATAGGCAGATAAGCAGAGTGTGTTATAGCTTGTTGGCTTGGCCCCGAATCACTCCCTTTTGTATTGCCTTCATTGATACTTCATGACAAGAAAAGCTGGCTTTGCAGGTGAATTTAAGACATTAATCCAGGTGCCTGTGCTCAGTGAAAGTATGGAATTGGAGAACTGAAAAACGTCAGAGACATCATGAACTTTATGTAACTCTGAAGATACCAACCTCTACCCTTTGTGTGGAAAAGAAGATGACCTGTGACCCACCGTGCAGCTCTCTGAAGGGAGAGGCTGCCAAGCTATCGCGGATGTCTGGATGTCCCCTGAACATTTGGTTGGCATCATTTCACCATGTCTATTGGAGAGAGAAGAAACAGGAGTAGTGATACAAGCAATGTACAATTAGTTGTACATTATAAACTTGAAGAATGGTAGTACTGGGATGGATTAGACAATTTCAGTGGCAGGGCTGTAGATCATTTCAGAATCATTCAGAAAGATTTTTAATCATGCAAAGGCCAGATCCTACCCTGGAGATTCTGATTCAATAGGTCTCTGGTAGGGTCTGAGAGTTTCTACTCCAAGGAGGTGATCATTAAAAAGAAATTCATTGGTACCTTTGCAGGATGTTAGCAAAACAATTCATTATTTTAAAATCTTCCAAATAAAGGAGGAAATTATGCATTCATCCTGGTTTTCATTTACCAACACTATCAGGAAAATTGAATTGCTATTTAGGGACAATTTCTTTTTAAAGAAGTATTGAAATAAAAAATGTTGTTAGACTATCCATTTTGTAACACCCAATGAATCAGTGGACCTAGGCAATAGTCCTCAATGGCTGTGAACAACACAAAATGGGCCCCTGATGGACACGCACACCACCACATGCCAGATGTTCTCACCAGCAACTTGACCTGGAATCTCACCAAGTCTCTATACCTCACTTTTAATCCAGTGTACATGTTGAGGACAGAGGAGCATGCTAAATGACACCGCTAGATTCTCATAATCAAAATCTAGACTGTGAGAATGTCACATAATCCAGTTTCTTTACCAAATACATTGAATAGGGGAAGAAAGAGGGGAGAATTCATGGAGTAAAAGAGACTTAAGAGGCAAATTAATAAATTGAAAATGAATGGGCTGGTGGAGCAGCGCAAAGGGGGGAAATTGGAACAAATAGAACAGAATAACAATTAAAAAATTGAAAATGAATATTGATAGGCTCCTGATTTGCTCACACACATTTAAAAATATATATATTAGCCCTGGTTGGTGTGGCTCAGTTGGTTGAGCGTCATCCCATAAGGCAAAAGGTTGCTGATTTGATTCCCAGTGAGGGTACATGCCTAGGATGTGGGTTCAGTCCTCAGTTGGGCACGAGTGAGAGGCAGCCTACCGATGTTTCTCTCTTACATTGATGTTTCTCTCCCTTTCTTTCTCCCTTCCTTCCCCTCTTTCAAATAAATAAATAAATAAATAAATAAATAAATAAATAAAATATATATTATTAATTTCTTAGGTGTGATGGTTATATTGTGGATATGTTTTTAGAGATACTGAAATATTCATGGATGAAATAAACATGAATATTTTTGAATAAATGAAAGGATTTGCTGGTAAAAAATTCAGAGGAAAGAGGTAGGTAAGGAGTTTAATGAAACAAGATTAGTCCTAAACTGACAACTATTGAAGCTAGGTAATGGGTACCAAGAATTCATCATACTGTTTTTTTCAAATTTGTATGTGATTGAAATTGCCCATCAGAAAAAGTTAAAAAAAAAAGAAGTGTTAAAAAATACAATGGCTTTGTCTTACACCATGGGTGGCAAAACTAGGGCCCTTGGGTTATGTTCAGTCTGCTGCTTGTTTTTGTAAATAAAATGTTATTAGAACCCAATAAACGGTACCTATTCATGTACACATTGTCTATGGTTGCTTTCACGTTAAGGAGGAAGAGCTGAGTAGCGGCAGCAGTAACTCTGGCCTGTAAAACCTTTCCAGCAAATGTTTGCCACACACCTGTGGCTTAGATGAAGTTGCAAATTGAAAAAAAAATCAAGTAGTAATTTTTTTATGTTTAGTTATTGTTATACACACCATTTCTTATGTGTTTTCATTTTTAAATTTTTTTTAGCAGTATGAGTAATGTTAGGAGGAATATCAGAATTGGAATACCATCATTCTGTGACTCCTAATGAGTCAAAGGATGTAGACAATGGTTATCAATAGAAATAGGTCTAGAGAATGAATCCATAAGAATATTGATATGATATACAAGACTATGTATGAATGAATACTTTAAGACAGTGATTTTCAGCCTTTTGCATCTCATGGCCCATCTAAACTAATTACTAAAATTGTGCTGCACCCCCAAAATATATTTTTGCCAATCTGACTAAAAAAATAGATATAATTTTGATTCATTCACACAGGACGGTTCTTGTTGTGTTGGCTGTTGTCAGTTTTTCATTTGACAATCTAAGACAAAAGAGGTCAGTGGCCCTGACTAATAGTCAGGTATTGCATGTTTTAAAAATTCTTGTGGCACACGGGTTGAAAATCACTGCTTAAAGTTATCGTCCCCTCAAAAGATGCCCAGGCGATTTCAATGACTGGTCCAATTTGAGAACGTGAATCTCCCTCCCCTTCATTATTCACATGAGAAAGAGTGAAGTCATGGACCAGATACCAAAATAATGTACCCACTCAGAGACCCAAACATGTTCTTATCACGTGAGGTCTTTCCCCGTTTACAGTGCACTGAAGTGTTTAAAGAACAAAGCGAGGGGTGTATGAAACCTAGCAAGTTTCTTTGCATCAGTTTTCTCTCTATGTTGGTAGTTCCTATAGACCATTTTTAAAACTTTTTATAAAATGTATTGATTTTGAGCCCGGCTGGTGTAGCTCAGTGGATTGAGCGCAGGCTGGGAACCAGAGGGTCCCCGTTCGATTCCCAGTCGGGGCACATGCCTGGGTTGCGGGCCAGGTCCCCAATGAGGGCCACGTGAGAGGCAACCATACATTGCTCTTTCTCCCTCCCTTCTCCTCTCTCTGAAAATAAAAAATAAAATCTTAAAAAAAATTAAAAAAAATGTATTGATTTTGAGAGAGAGAGAGAGAAAGAGAAGGAGAGAGAGAAAGAGAGAGAGAAAGAGAGAGAGAGAGAGAGAGAGAGAGATTTGTTGTTCCACTTATTGATGGTTGAATCTTGTATGTGCCCTGACCCAGGACGGGACCCATGACCTTGGTATATCAGGACAACACCCCAACCAACTGAGCTACCCTGCCAGGGCCCTATAAACCATTTCAGTAAAATATTATATCTTGCAACATCATTGCCTGCCAAGCGGAGATAAAAAGGAAGGTAGTTAATGTAATTACTGTCCCAGCAGTGATGGTTCATATATTACATCTAGTCTTCTTCAGAACCGGGTGGTACAGAGGGCCGCAGATGTTGTAATACCCCAAAGACCAGCTTTTCAGAGAGGTGATTATGTGGCTGATTTAGGAAATGGAGGAAGTTGAGAAGGGGGAGGGGAATGGTGGGGAAAAACGCTTTAAGGAATCTAGGGCTCTCATAAGCTTAAGGCAGGTAATGTTGGAGGAGGTGAAAGGCTTGGAGCCGAAAGACTCGGTTCAAGCCCTGGTTTTTCTCTTATTACAAGTTGATTTTGGAAAAGCCACTTAACCTTTCTGAGCTCAGTTTTCTCTGACGTACAGGCTACATTTGCAAGATGGTCTTGAAGATTAGATAGAGTAACATTAAGTGAGAGATTTTTGTATACTCTGTAACACTAGGTAAAGGTAGGGCATCATTACCTAGACTCATTCATTCTGCCAATGAACTAGATCAGTCTTTGACAGCCGTCAAGTTCAGGAATGGGAAAAGAAGCATTTGGCCTTCTTGCAGATAGGCGATTGCCACTGAGTCTAGACTGTAACACCATTTTCATCTCCGGCTACGGAATCCATGATGTCTTCTTAACCACACGGCTTGCTTTCTATTATTATCTCGTCCCTAGGAAGCATGAAAGGAAGAGAGAGCTGGGTGGTGTGTCAGGGAGAGGAAGCATAGAATGAAAGGAAAGCGCAAGTTCAGGCAGCCACACACCTGTTTGAAGAAGCGATATTTCTCTGTAAGTTGGCAGAGAGAGGGTAAAACAAATAAAAAATGTAATGTGTGATAGAAAACAGAACTGAGAAGGGAGGAGTGGGGAATGTAGAGAAGGTAGCTATCCTTCCAAGAGGCCTTGGGTTGGGGTCCTCTGGAGCATGACGTCCCGAAGACAAACGCAGTTTCTTGGTTTTGTACACATCTCTGCTGTCCTGCCATCCTGTTTACTCCTCTGGGTCCACACGGTACCTGACGCCGTGCTAGGCACAGAGCAAGAACTCGCTAAATAAGTTGTGGAATGAATAAGTCTTCCCTTAAAGCTGAAAATTGAGAGCTGGCTACACATACTTCTTTCCTTCTGTAAAAGGACTTGATAGCTTAGAGGAGGGCTGAGCCATTAAAACAACATTGAGAATTCAGTCAAGGTTTGCAGTGATTAATTATC